>JAULBM010053099.1:0-10481 GCA_032357055.1 Geukensia granosissima
CCAGCAGTGTCATCGACCCAGTGGTTTCAAAATACAAAATTACCAATGCTGAATAAGTATGAACAATTTTGGTTATGTTTTTGTACATTTCAAGAAGTAACCTCTCATCAGTAGCATTAGAACCGAAACATAGAAAGCCAAAGATTCAAATATAGCAAAGATGAAATATATCTAATTAAGTTTCTAATTTTATATTATTTTTCATTTTATATGGCAAAAGAAGAAAGTGTTCATGCATGTTTTGTGAATGAAAATGTTAGAAATATACTTATTGGCTTATCTGAATAAATCATGATTAAGTGTTTCAATATCAAAAGAAGGCAAAGAAAACATGGTTTGTGTAAATGCCTATGTAAACATATATATATACAGAAAGTAGAAAATGTAATCTGAAATTAAAATAAAATTAGAAATATGCGAAAACATGCCTTACAATGACCTTCACCGTCATACAGAAGTTTAAGACCATTAGATGATCCTCAAAGAACTTATATCGGGCTAAAATGTTACACTATGAAAAAATGATATATACGGAATGAAAAGCTCATGGAGTGAATTTCGCATAAGGTTTAATGTTAAAATATGGTGTGTTCGTGTGTACATCTGAAATGCCCGATCGGCAGACGATTCACTAGTTTAAAAGAGGACCACATACTGATCATAGCGAGTATTTACAAGTGTTTGAAAGTCCGAGCCAATCAGAACAAATCAACAGATCTGGTGGCCCTCTATGAACTGATTTGGCG
Organism: Geukensia granosissima; assembly: GCA_032357055.1. Lineage (NCBI taxonomy): Eukaryota > Metazoa > Mollusca > Bivalvia > Mytilida > Mytilidae > Geukensia > Geukensia granosissima. The sequence continues at coordinate 747 of JAULBM010053099.1, forward strand.
AAAGTCTTTTTTAACATGGTGGAAATCCATCAAGACAGCATTTTTGTCAAAATTAATTGCAGTAGGCAAAATAAACATGTTAAAGTAGATGGAAAGGTATTTCCCTGTTTTCCCAAATTAGTATTATGATAAAGTTTCGCCATTTGGATGAACGATCGGCAACAGATTCACAATTTGCGTTCTTCAAACGATTCGTGTGTTTTGTAGAGGAACATTCTTGCAAAATATCTTTCCTATCGAACAAATAAAGAACTTTTTAATTTAAAAAGAAAAGATACACAGACGACGACAAGAGTACTGCAAATACTTGCATGGCTTTCCAGGCCAGTTGATGTAGAAATAAATGAAGTTGATAAGATGTACACTTTACGCTATGTAGATAATTGATCCCTAATCAAGAGTTTTAGAATGCTGGTTCTCTTCATTGACAAGTTTTTTTGTTGTGTTTTGTGGTTGCACTTTTTTCAATAGACTCTATTTGTATGGAGCAGACTCCATGCAGAGTCTTCTGCAGGAAAATATAGATTTGGCTCGATCATTTGTTTTCATATTTCATAGTATAGATGATATTCTCTAACAAAAAAATTGGTCATTTTGTTACTATAAAAGGGAGATATGAAATGTCCTTAGACACTCGCCTACCAAATAACAGTCTATATTAAACTTCTCAGTTGGCCAATGCGGCCTTAAACAAACAAAACGGTTTCCATACCGCAAGGAAACCTAACTTTTAAAAAGCCACAAATATATAAACTGTTAAAATATTCATAAATAAGACAATCGATCATATTACTGTTGATGGCATCGGCCACTTTGACCACGAAATCAACAGATACTCAACACACTTCATTCCCGGTTGTGTCTACTATCGATTGAGACTAATCACTTGCTTTGATTATCGATTAGCACGAATGGTGCCACTAATAGATCAGGATGTGCTGGGTTTTACCCCCGAGCATCCGAGTTCGCCCTCATTCTCACTGACTTCGTTTGATTCAATCTTAGATATCTTGTAGTGTTCTGTACATGTATATTGAAGTTTTGTCTTTTGATTCGTTTTGTTAAGCATGATTTTGACGGTCTCCCGACTAAACGATATTCATGTGCCCCCTTGGTTTCATTGAATTATTTCTTCTCAAAAGCTTTGTCTCACTCATCATTTTCTTTTCGTTAAAGCAGAATACAAACGGAAGTAAAATTATTTGGTAATAGTAAAGAACAAATTTACTATTGATTCTTTCAAAAGCAACAAGACGGGATTAGAGGAGGAATATGCTTGAAGATAATTTCAATTCATACAGCCCAACTATTTTTTATTAAGGAGAAATCGCGTAATAGTTGATTCTTGTATTTTGTCCTTAATTTACTTAAAAGGAATTCAAAGATATTAAAGCGGTAGACAGAAATCGTTAAGTTGGAAGACAGACAAGATCATGGCCAACAAAGGAAACTATAGACAAAAATAGAACACACAACACTACACTGAAAACTAAAGCTGGAGTAACACGTACCCTTCAAAAAACAGGGCAAGTTACTAAGTAGACAAAGCCGGTGTATAATCATAATCAATGTTGTTCACAACCAGTATTGGAACGGATTGTGGGAAGATATCCATTGTCATCTGTGAAATGAATATTTCGTTAGTACACGTCTTATTTCAGGAAGTGATGTGTACAAATCTGATGTAGAGTTGACCTAAGAGAAAGTGAACCCAATAACTATATATTTAAAAAAAAAACACATTTCAAACCTGTTCGGCGATCAAACAGCCTTTTTAACAATGTTCATGGCAAGGATTACGGTTTGTTTGAATGACCTTGTTAATGCGCTCCATAGGTGATATTATCCAGCAGTCAGGGTATCTTAGGTCATCTGGACGGTCGGTGGAAATGAACAGTGTAACAGGCAAATATGATGACAGGTATGAGATAAAAAAACTACATAGTTCAGACGTAAGAGAAATATGAAGCGTAATCGTTGTAGTCAGAGGTATCAGCATAATGTCAAATGAAATAAATATGTCAAACTAAAGGCACTGACATCCAAAACAATCCATAAATGTAGCCTCTAAAAAGACGTTTTCTTATTATCGAGCAAAATATGTTCGCCATGAATGTTTTTTTACTCAAAACTAAATTATACGACAAGAGAGAGAATATATCATTCCTTATTTTAAAATTTTCTGTCCCTCTGGCTTCTTGATATGGGTACATATTTCTCGACTAGTCCGTAGTACCTTTCATAATACTTTCTTGATATTTTGGGCACGTCTTTTTATCCAATCTTCCAAATATATTGATTGATTGTTTTTTGCTGAACGTCCAGTGGCAAATATTTCATGCAGATTCAGGACGCGAACAAGTTCAACAATTATCAATATCGAAAAATGGGTGGGATGAGACACAACAGGACAATGGTTTTTGACTGCCACTAGAAAAAGGGAGTGATGGGTAGAGACATAAGATTAAGCGTTTTATAGCGGCATAAACATACTCTTTTTCGAAAACAACAAAAGGGGTCTTTTACGTGCAAAGGGCGTGGCACACTGAATTCACCCATATATACCCAAATACACCGAAATATACCCAAACACACCCCATATACCCAAATATACTATAAAAACTGGGGGTATAAAAGTATAACATATTGTAATTAATCGTTTACAGTCTTTTATTTTTATTAATACACCATTCACTGATTTGATGGCTGCTAAATTATAATTATGGCGAATATAAAAATATTTCATAATGTTATGTAATTTTTAATCATATTATTTATTATTTATTTTACGTGTGATTTTATCAAATGCACTGTAAAAATATCAGCTTTAAAGCTTGCCATAGGATGTGGATGTTTGTTCATTATTGAAGGCCTTGACCAAGCTGTAAAATGTTTGCAATATAGGATAGCTGTCTCATGTCCAATTTTGCCAGATCTTTTTCTATATCTGACTGGTGTTATATAAACATATATCTCCTATGAAACTGCCAGGTCAAATGAACACTATTTGATAGGAAAATCTAAGCAAGGTCCTTATTTCATCCCGTCATACTAAAAATATGACCGCAGTGGATGATTCTTTTTCTTATTGGTTGATACATAAAAAAAAATTTTCACTGAAACCGCTTGACCAAAAAGAATAACATTTTACAGGAAACGTTTTTATAGGAAATCCCTACTACTCCAGTTGTCAGACTTGTCTGACATTAAATTTATCAAACAAAGTTTTACAGAAATTCGCGGCTTTTGCAAAAATTCCCAAACCCTGAATTACGGAAAGGCCTCGAAATGTAATGCAAGTAGTTGTCCCTGCCGTCGGCTTTGGCATCCTATTTCGATTTATTTGGATTTGTTTGTTTGTTTGTTTGATTGATTGGGGTTTAATGCCACTTTCAACAATCTTTAAGTCATGAGTGTTTCTTTTGCTATATATATTGGATTATTGACTTCCGATGTTTCGGTTATAATGCTACTGATGAGAGGTTGCTCCTTGAAATGTAAAAAAGCATATCTAAATTTTCCATATTAATTTAACATTGGTAATTTTGTATTTTAAAATATTAGACAAAAATCATGGCCTTTGATTAAACTTAATGTTTGTAAATGTAACTCTTAACATAATGTAAGGTGAGCGATTTAGACTCAGCATTCTGTGCCTCTAGTCTACTACTGAAAATGTTCACATAAAATATATCTGAAAAGAAATATGTATCACATGTACAAAGACTTGTGAATTCCTTTTAGTATTCCCTTGATAATGGAAATAGATGTACATTCAATTTAATCATCTAGATCACAAAGTATTATACCCATTTAAGTCATAAAGAATCTTAGTGACACAGTAAGTACTGATCTTGTTTCCGAGTTCAGTTTCTTACCATTTATAATTAAAAAAAGTGAAAAATTAAATAATTTGTAACCATGTTACATGTTACCGTATGGCTTTTGTGTACCAAAATCAAAATCATCTGGGAGTTTGATCCGTGTTAAACAGCTGCTCTTGCAATATGTAATTGGTTTTTTGTTTGACAGTTTACACTAAAACAATAGTAAATAATTAACAAAGGGCGAATAGTGTAGACATTTAGGGCGCATGCTTATTCCTGCTTCTGTTCAAATGATTAACAATGATATCACATGAGACGATATTTGTTGGCTCAACCAAAAAGACAACTTGAATAGTGTCCATATATTATTTAAGGAGAAAAGCGGAAAATCAGAAAACAGTGCCAGTAATGCTGATTACCAATTTATTGTAATTTTAGCCCATGAACTTTTATCAATTGATTTATAACTACAGCTTAACTTAAACAAGTAAAGTTGAACGTAAAAATCATTCATGATTAAATCTTTAACAATGGGAAAATATGGCCTTTAAAATCAAGTGACTGCCTGAAAGAGCTGACCACATAGGCAAATTTAACTGTATAGACCCAGAACTACAAGTGCAAATTTGACTGTAGTGGTCCAGAAGAAAGCAAGGGCAAATCAGACTGTAGAGGCCCAGAAGACAATTAGGGCAAATCTGACTGTAGATGCCCAGAAGACAACAAGAGCAAATACTGGTAAATTGACTGAAGGGACACATAAGACAACATGGGGCAAATTTGACTGTAGAGGCCCAGAAGACAAAGATGACAAATTTGACTGTAGAGGCCCAAAAACAACAAGGGCAAATTTGACTGTGGGGACCCAAAAGACAACAAGGGCAAATTTGACTGTAGAGGCCCAGAAGACAGCAGGGCAGATTCGACTGTAGAAGCCCAGAAGACAAAAAGAGCAAATTTGACTGTAGAGGCCCAGAAGACTGAGAATCTATTACTCATATGCCAGTTGAAGTATCAGAAACAAAAAATTAAAGGTCAATAGAGATTAAAAATAGAAAATGAGGTCGTGATTGTTGTTTATCTTTCATCGTTATCTCAAAATCTTATATTTCAAATAAATATACACACAATTATAGGCCGTCATTTATAGATACGGTATTTTAATAGGTCTGTCGTGATTTATTTGTTACGGTTTTCTATTTTACGTCAACAATAAGCTAGTACTGACATCATTGCGAGTTGTTGACGAGTTGACGGAAAGGTAAAATTAAATCTTTTTGTTCAATAAAACATTTACAGTCATGTCTACTTTTGTTCTTAGACAAATAAAATAAATAAGTCAAAGAAAATGATAGAAGAATTGAATGTCACATACCTTTTTCATATTGATGTTTCTTAAATCAGACATTTATTTTGTCATAAAATACCAGAAATGTTGTAAACCAATCTTGGCGAGGATATGAAATACAAATCTTGTAACAAAATACGCTATTCATCGTTTGAATTGATGTGTTTGGAATTTTAAAATGCAAGTTTTTTTATGAATTCGTTTGGTGAAAATAACTTGGTTTACACACAATTCGGACACAAAAATGCGCGCTAGGATTTTTGAATTGACAGTAGATACGTCGCTGCTGTCGCTATATGCATAAAACTATTACAGGATTGACAGTTGAACTTGAGTGAAATTTTGATGTTTGTTTGATTTTATGCTGACATTATTTACCACATCAGTGTAAATGCTAATGTCACAAAAATAACGACTCTCATTTTTAAACTCGTTTATGAGACAGACCACATAAAGCCTCAGCATAATTTTAAACGAAATCCCAGCCTAGAGTGCTTACAAAACTACATTTGACATAAGTTTTAACTTTTTAAAAGGCATTAGTACTACAAGAACGATCAGTAATATGGACAGGGGTGTTTTTATTGCTCCTCTGTTGAACTCTTCACTCCAGAAATTGTATGGTCGATACTGCAATCCAGTCAGTCAGTATAGGAAATCGGTAGCTCCAATGAAAATGGGTCTTTTCTTTTAACCCAAAACAGGCTGTTTATTTTCTCCGCCTTGAGGTTATTGTCCCTTTCAGCTTTCCCCTTTACCCTGAAATACCACCAATATTTTTATGGTTTTATTTACAACAATAATTTAGCAAAATTGAAAATGAAAATCTGCTATTTCATTCAATAATCAGCAGATCTCAAATAGCTCAAAGACAATAGCAAATCAAGAACTGTAATGCATTTTAAATCGTATATCACTTTACATTATCGAGGTTGATGCAAACTTTGAATCACTGTATTCAGTTATATTTTAGTACCAATGCGGGACTTAAACGAAACAAGTTCGGGTTTTTTGCAAACTAAACAAAGTGTATTATTCTTTTTTTCATCGCAAGGAACTGGGACCCCCTCAAACGGCATTGGTTGGGTTTAACGTATCAAAACAATACTATCCCGATTGAGTCTTTGGACTTCATAAGTTTTTGTTCTTATGCTACTGATGGGAGCTTACTCCTTTAAATGTATATATAGCAAACTAAAATTCTCCATATTCAATCGGCATTGGTATTTTATAAGTTGCTCAGTTTCTCCACCATTTATAACTTCTCCTGAAAATAGCATTCAACGGTTCTGTGCCAATGGCTTGGTTAAACAATCCTTATTTTACCTGACGCGGTTTCTTTGATATTGTTAATGATTGGCAACATTGACCAAGATTAACTTCTAACAAAAACATTTCATAATATTTTTATGTTATGGCAAACTAGATAGTATGGTTATTACTATTGATCTGATGTGGACACTGACACGTTCGGGTGAAAATAATAAATTGTGGAAGATTACATGGTAACATGAATGGCGGGAAACAAAGCAACGATGCTCACATCTGCCTATGATTTTTACTGACATTATGCCCTTTTCTGAAATAACGCACATATTTGATCTGATTTGGGAGCATAATGCTGAAAACAAGGGAGGAAAGTTTCCAGTTTCCATGTATATTTAGTTTAAATTTAGTTTTTAATTTTAGTTTAGTTTTACCTATATTTAGTTTAGGTACAAGGCATGAAAAAGATTTTTTTTTTTAATTTTAAACCTAACTGAATAATTGAAAGCCGGTCTCAACCCGTTTGTTTCTCAACCGAGTATTTTTTTCATCTGAACCTGAAATTTCAATTTGCCTCCCTGTGGCACATTAATATCCGGGGCCTACGTTAATCTCCAGCCACAATTGTGTTTTGTTATTTGAGCTTGATTATAATTTGGCTAAAATATCGCTTACTTGACGTTAAACAACAATCAATCACGCTATATGTTAATCACTGGTTCTCGATCACGCCCATCGTGTATTTCAATCGTAGTTGCTTACAAATTACGCATGCAGTGCAACCAGGGTGAACTATTTTTACTCATACTACACTTTGGTTGATAATTTGTATGAAAATGAAAAGATATGGGGTAATGTCAGAGAAACTGCTTTCCAACCACGAGAAGAACAGAGGGAATTAACAGATCAAATGTATGCTTCAAAACTTCCGACATGCATATTCGGTCTTCCTATCAATCGGGTTGTGTACGATTTATCTCCCTTTTGTTAGGTATCCCATTATACGTTGAATGGGGGAAATTGACAATATCGTTATTCTCTCATTCATACGTTATATCCTGATAAAAACAAAAACTGTACTGACGGACATTTATAAAATACATTTGAAAAGAGAGGTTGTCACTGTCCTGGTGATCCAATTAAAGATTAAAAAAAATAAATTCATGAATTTCGCCGTTAGCTCTATATTGATATACCTAACGTAAAGGGAGAAAACTATTACAAAATATACAAAAATGCATGAAATCTCGGTATTTGAAAATCATACCATCTAGGTTAGAGTTCGTCGTATTCGATTAGTCTTGGATAAAAAGAAGCACAAAAACTATTACCTAGATAAAATTAAGTATTGTTTGTTCCCAAGGAAATTGATGAGAAGCCTCTCTAATGATTTAAAAAAAAGAAATAAAGCATTTAATTCCAATAATAATGACATATACCATATTTAATCCACGCTTTATTAAATTTGAAATGATTTATCATTGTACATCAATGGGGACCCCGACTAATATTGTCATTAGTGTAATTGCACTATCGTCCTATAACAGTAATCGTGCTTTAAACATCAATTAGTCATTTATTTTTATCAAAAAACTCCATTAAATTACATTATTTTTGAAAATGTGTCAATGATTAAACCTTATAATGGTAAATGGTTTATTATAAGGAAATAATATTTACATTTTCGTTATTTGTTGGTCTTTCGTATACTCTACTCAGCTTAAACCCAAATCAGCTAAAATGTATATGAAAAATCGATAAAATTTTGGAAGAATCTCATTCACATTTTTACTATTTACATGTACTAGGGATTTCACTTCGACTGAAAAAATACTAATAAAGTGTTCGTTCTTCCTTGCATAGTAAAAATCATTGGTCACATTGACTTTGTGTAAGGAAAGAAACCGGTTGAAATCTTACCGGTCCCTTTGTTACATTCTACATATTGATTTATTGTTTGCTAACTTGTTTCTGTCCTGAATATGCATGAAATATTTGTCACTGGACGTTAAACAACAATCAATCAATCAATCAATTTATTTTTTCTCGTATCATTGTCCGGTCTTTGTGGTTTGTTTGTTGTCTGTAGAACGTCCTTCTGAGATAAAATTAAACTCAAATTTGATTTATCCAAATTATACAATTCTTTACAATTACTGCTGAGTAGTTACCGAGTAAATAGGATTCGAATTTTACACGATACAAATATTCCTTGAAGCATTGTGAAATATTTTTCATTTTAAAGTGCAATTGTACTTTATTTATAAGATTTGGACAGGTTTTACAACTTGTATCGGGACACCTTTTAGTACACGGTACATATGGATTATAATCGAATTTTTGCGAGACAAAAGCAAGCGTTAAAAATTCGCCAGCTAACGTTTACTTTAAATAACTTTATTTGTAGAAAGATCTCCGCTTATTTGTTCACTAAATTTCAGGAATTGCTATTGTACAAATGAGATATGTCAAAATATGTCGAGTTAATATAGTTTCGAATGGAATAATATTTCTGGTATCTTTAGACCTTAATGATAACTTCTGTGTGATGTCGGAAAATCTTGGTCCTTTTCAAATGTATTCCATATTCCGTATTAAATGATACTGTCTACATATTTTTTTTCTGGAGTTAAAAGGAGGAGGATTTTAAAGCCCCATATTTGGTTCAAATTTTAGGTTTTGTGAAACACTAATAAGTTGTTGTAAAAATGTTGTTTAATAATCGTGTTTAAATAATTCATTACTTACTCTTATATCTCTTTGTCATTTCAACAAAACGACAGGTATGTTTGACTATTTCAACAATTATGTAACATTTTCTGTGAAATTACTTAAATACTAAAAAATTTGCCTTAACGACTCTCGAACTTTATGTTCCTGTAATCGTTGAGATATTAGTAATAGTAATGATTCTGGACGCATAAAAAATTGTTGAGCTATACGTGTTTCGGATAGCTTGATTTTAATTATTGTATTAATATTTCATATTAAAAATTAATTTTAAAATATTATTGAAAACTTTCTCTTTGAGTTATTTCCCTTTAATGATTAGGTTTTCTCGGAAACTTAAACATTTTATATTTTATTTTTTCAACTAAAAATAAATATAATCGCACCAAATGTCACGGAGGTATTTTAACAATTAAGTTAAATATTCTTGCTATTTAACAAATAGTTCATGGCACCTTGGGTTATATGGCAATTTATGGAAGCTGAGGTCCATATAATTTTTTCGGGGTGACTCACCGGTCCATAAATTGCCATATGACCCAAGGTGCCATGAACTATTTGTTA
>JAULBM010053110.1:0-20279 GCA_032357055.1 Geukensia granosissima
TTGTTTCCGTCCTGAATATGCATGAAATATTTGCCACTGGACGTTAAACAACAATCAATCAATCAATCAACCAAATATCAACGTCCTACTACCACATCTAAAGGAAGAACAGGCATTCAATGAAGTCACTGAGATCCAATACTCAGCAGGTGGGGGGAAACCCTGTGAAACGGGAAAATACAAACAACTGAATGTACGTATGATTCAACAACTGAAGGTGCAACCGCATAACCAAGAGATTAGTGTGTTACAGTTTGCAGACAGTGCGACCTATTTATTGCATTTGGACCTACGTTTATACAACTAATGTGTATGTTCCTATACGCTCTGTCATTGTTCAATTCAAATGATTGTTTCATTGTAGTAGATAAATGTTAATGTAAAAGATATGAATTGTTTGAAATACATTTGCTTGTACATTTTTAAGGATAATAAATTTGTATTAGTAGTATTTGCTTTTATTCAATAAACCAACAGGAAAATCAAGACAACCATGAGTTATATAATTTTACACCATCTATTGCTCTTTAAATGAGGTTAGTGATAAATTTCAAGGAGGTTATGAATATTTATTGCCTCATTGTAGCAGGTGAGACTTAGCACTAACTTCAAAATGAACTCTTATTAGACCTTAAACTGTCTTTATCAAAATATTCTATATGTATAATGCTAATTAAACATGCTCAATTGTCCAATATTTTTTTATACATTTTTTACCTGTCATTTTCAAATATTGGACAATCGGGAAGACATAAAAACAGACTCGTCATGTGTGATCACTTCGACCTTATAGTTTTACAGAGCTATGAAAGCAAAATCTTGACAATCCAAACTCTAAAAACCGTAAACATTTCGGGTATATTATTGTAGAATATTTGTCGATGTTTTCCCCTATGGTTTTTTGTACAAGACAAAGTTTGTGTACTGTAATGTTTTATACATGACCGCCGAAATAAACTGTAAACTAATATCAATATTTATGATAAAGTAATAGTAATTTACCAGTTTAGTTTTTCTTAGCTTGATATAGCATTCAGAACAAATCAGTTGCTCTATGGAACAATTCAAAAAGATCAAAAAGTTCAAAGATACTCAAGTGGCCAATAAAAACCAGGCGATGAAATACACGTTTCTCAAAAAAACAAAACAGAATAAAAATCATTACACCACAAGAACCAAGAAACCGGAAGAACTTAGATTTTCACAATTTATCTGAGTGTCACCTCTGTTTTTTATTTCTGTTTGTTGTTTTTTCCTGGAGGGAAGACTGCATTGCTCATATAGTTGTATGTTCGCGTTTAGTTTTTCGAATATGGCATTGCTCATGGATGAGTTTTCGCTTTAAGTTTTTCAAGTATGGTATGTTTGTTTATAGACAGCCGTTTTGTTTGACCCTTCGGATTTCTTTCGATTCCACCTTATATGTTATGTCTGAACATATACCCAACGAGACTTAACAAACATAAAATCCTTGACGACCATTAATCAGTTTTTTCTTCATTTGGAATTTTAACCAGACAGGAGTAATTTGATCTTTCATCATTTAACTGGATTTTAAAGCCACATAAAAGTCCTTAAAAGCTAGGCTACATTACAGGGACTGCCAAATGCCCTAAAAACTTTTTTCCAAGGTACTGACAGTTATTTTATCAGAAGTAAAATACGCGCTTTAGATTTACATTTGTACTGTAAAAATATTGTAGAGGTGGTTTGAATCAAATGTGGATTCTAATTTTCAAAGAAATCAAAATCCTTTCATTTTGCAGTTGCATAAAAACATTAGATTTTTCTACCCTGTATATCACTATTCCCCATGCAAAACGCAAAAACTTAAAAGCTTTGGTTCACCTTTGTTTGGTTAAAAAGATGACAAACGCAGGTAAAAATATTTGGTTCTAGGAAATGACAAACCTTATTTTGTTATTAATCACACTGATACTAGTAAAAAGTTTCTCTGAAGATAACATTTGCAGATCGCTCGAATTTTTGCTTGACAACATTTTTGGCATGTGTTTTCACCGATTTGGACCAACTGTGCACTCTTTCTCGCCGATTTATTCCTTTATTCGTATGAAGAATTGACTTCTCATAGAGCCCTCTCCAGAGAAAAGAGAACTAAAAAGCTGGCTCAGTCTTTTGGTTTCATGTTCCGCTATAAAGATGATCATATTCTTTCACCGAATAATTCTATATTTGGAAACTATTTTGACCGCATTTATCCCATTGAACTTGAATCACAGATACGACAGAAAGGTCTGCTTCATACCTAGACTTATTTAGAAATCTTAACAAGACAGATGACTTTGATTTTCTAATTGTTAATTTTCCTTTCATGTTCACGAACATTTTAGCCACAACTGCATACGGATTGTATATTTCTCAGTTGAAACGCTACTCCATGGCGTGTGCTTCCTGTCAGGATTTTATCCTAATAGAGGGTTGCTGCAGACAAGAAAGCTACTAAAGCAAGGGTTTCTCAATAAAAGATTAAAATCATAACTCCTGAAATTTTTCGGTCGCCATAATAATTTGATTGTAATATTCCTTTCACAAATCACAATAGATATCTTCCCATATACATTGTCGTTACAACAAATCCGTAAATATACATGAACCGGCTTTGACTAACATCGATTGTGACTATACACCAGTTTTGTGTTCTGAGTAACACGGCGGGTGCCACAAGTGGAGCACGAGTTTCTTACCCCTGCTGGAGCACCTGAACTCACCCTTGATTTGTAGGATTTGTGTTACTAAGACTTTAGTTTTCAGTATAATGTTGTGTCTACTATGATTGTCTTTTGTTTTGTTTTGTTGATTATTGTCTTGTCTGTCTTCTGATTTAACACTTTCTGTTCGCCCTTTGGTATGTTCGAATTCTTTTACATAACAACTGTTGACATCATCAATTATTTTCTGGCACATCAAATCTCTAACCGTTAAACAAAAATATTTGGAAGTATAGTTTTCCGTCGTAGTTTGAATGTCAAAACCCGTTGCAGAAAATCTGGTATATGTTAATTTGATAAAAAAGTTAGATGAATGATACGGCTGAGATATTTATATACATGATAAATGTTTGTAGCCAAACTTTCGTTTAAAGGTCGGATAAATATTGAAAACTTATTTGATAAATTGCACTTATGTGTATAAATCAGAATTGATTATTCTCTTTAGACAAACAAAGTTTTTGCATTTACATGTATCATTGATCTACTGAAACGCTTCGTAATTTTCCCTTCTAGTAATCTCTCATACCCAGTAGAATGGAAGTCGCTGATGGATACTTGATCCTTTTGTGTGCACAAAATTTAATACCGTCATAAATTTTGCTTTTTGCCAAAAACAATGTTTAACAAACTGTTGTATAAAATCTTCAATTATGTTATAATAAAATTCATTTTTGTAGACAAAATTCAGTTATGTAAATTCATTTTTGTAGACAAAAAAACTTATTTTTAAGCAAAATTTTATTTTGTCTTTCAAAGTCAATTTCGTTAAATAGGTATGCATATTTCAACTCATTTGCATAGAAAATTGACTTGTTTTACTTGATATGGAAATCAAAGAACAAAGTTAAATTTGTGTAAACACAATTCAGTTTTTAGATGTAATACAAAATCAATTTTGTGTCACAAAAGTGTATTTTGTGTCATAAAAGTCAATTTTGTAAGCAAATTAGTTTATAGAATCCATACTTTGATATGCAAATCTATTCTCTCATCACTGTTATGTAAGAAAGGCCTTCTAATTCTCATCGAATGTAGCAACTACGATTCTTGAGCAAGAACAAAACGATAACTATCTCAGGCTTTTACTAGGACTTTGGCGTATATTCAACTCCAAGATTTGTAGCTTTCCTAGCAGCTGTATCTTTTTTGAATTCTTTCGAATGGCGTATGCTCTGAAATCGCATTTGTTTCAGGAAAGGATGGATATTTTGATATCGGTTACCGAACAAGGAATCGGGATTTAATTTTTGACACAATCTGTGAAAAAATTCTTTGAAAGGCATACCTTCGTAAAATATATTACTTAATGACGTTTGATTTTATTTTGATTATTCCAATTCCAACTGACCTTATGAAACTAATAAGCAGACACCGCAAGTGTTTAAACCAATTGACGGACAGCTGACATTCGTAGGTAAAACATTTGAAAATATTATTGACAAAATGCATTCTATCATTACTAAACTACGAAAATGACTTTGTCCAATGAAAAATAATTTTGTATGACAAAATTACAGTAAAACGAAATAAACTCATTTTGTTGTAACATAGTTTTATTTTATAAACACCAATTGATTTTTTTCTTACAAAATCTTGTTTGTCATAATATTTCTCAGTTTTGTATTCAAATAGTTCACAGAATTCAAACTAGTCTGATTTAAATACAAAACTGGCTTTTGTTACCAAGAATTCTGATAAGGTAACAAAATAAAATTCTGTGATACAAAAATGAATTTTGCCAACTTTTTTTGTCCAATTCATGATCATAATGTATTACAAGATTTGAATTTGTAGTATGCAGTATACACAATATAGCTTACTTTAGTCTCTACAAAATTGAATTTCGAGTACAATACCATTCGGCGCCTAGTAAGTAGGGCTAATAATAAAGATTTAGTCTTAATTAAATGGGAAAACATATGAGATTTTGCTATATCATTTTAATTGACTGCACTTGGTCAAACAAATTAAGGACAAGCTCTGTATTGAACTAATACAAATTTTTCGTTGGAATAGTACTTTGGCAGAAATATTGATGAACTAAAACCATTGTTGGCATGTTTCAGCAAGTTCTTTGCATCATAATTATATTCAATTGCATATATAAAAACTACCTTTCACCTTAGTTGGAAATTTTGTATTAAAGGCCATGATAACCAATGTTGACTCAGTATGCAAGGTAGTACTAAAATACCATTTCAGCATCCTATTAAAATAAACAAATAGCCCTTAATTATCGTTTCCAAGAGAGTAAGCCATAAGGAAAAACTGTAAACCACTGGATGTCGTTGTTTTAACATTTAAGTGTTACTTGTTTTGCGTTTACTTATTTGGCCAAGAGTTGTTATATATGATTATCATTCAATTTCATTTTTGGAGCCTTTTACATTTTGCCGTAGGATGTGGACATGCGTCCATTATTGAAGACCTTATGGCAACTGTAGAAGTTGGAGAATAACACGATTTGAATGGCTGTTTCATGGGCAATTAATATTACATCTCCTTTTTCTATAAAGTCACCGTCATTAGACCTTGTCTAATTTTTAATTTGTTTTGCGTCCGGTCAAACATTTGACAGCTACCAGCCAGCCAGTAAGAAAAACACACAAAATAAAACACACAGCCTTTATGACATATATGCCACACTGGCTAACACCAATTCATAAAATTTGTTGTTCCCGCCACGATATGGCTGTAATATTACTGACGTGGCGTTAAACAGCAGTTAATCAATCAATCAATAAATTTTAAAACTTTTTTTGAAATTTTAACAAACTGTTTTCGATAAAAACATGCTAAATTTTAACTCAGCGATTACTTTATGTATAAATGATTACCAGCACGCGGAAGAAAAACAAACAAAAGTAAAACTATGGTCTCAAATCTCCTTAATAATTTATGACCTGAGGATAAATATCAAATGAGATACTGCATGCAACTATTTCTATTATCGAACAATTGTAAAATTAGATTTGTGTTACTATTTATCTCTAATTGCACATTCCAATATTATCCAATATGGCCAATATATTATAATCTTCCTAAACTTTTTGTGAATTTACAGTTTGTATAACTTGTTACCTAAATGAATATTCAAATTCCTATTTATACAAGTTATGTTCTGTGATGAGCCTGTAAACATACTTGTTGATTTGATAACATTTTAATATTTTTACACCATAAATCTACTGTGTGTTAATTTTTTTCTTGTTTTTTCTGTGCTCAATGTTGTTATAATATAGCGTTGTGTCATCAGTATACATGTCAAGTTTACTATTTATTTTCTCTAACGGAATGTCATCTATGAACAAAATAAAGAACAACGGATATAGAATTGACCCCTACGGTACTCCAGATTTTACTCGATTGAAGACGTAAAAATTCCTACTTAAAAAAATTAAAACGTTAGGATCTAAAAAAATAAATAAGATTGAAATCATAGAAGAAAAGGTGCTGAAATTTTGTACAGCTAAAATTATGGTATAGTAACTCATGCTTTACCATGTCAAATTCTCCCTTTAGATTAAAAAATATAATTCTAATGAAGTTTCAAGATGACATGTAAGGGCAGTATTGCATGAATGATTAGGTCGAAACCCAGATTGTGAGACATGCAGTATTTTATATTTTGATAGTATTAATGAAGTATTAATATTATTACGGAGTTTTTCTCTTGTGTAACTACACATACATTAACTAAAATCTGCAGCTTAGTTCATCATGTCATAAATCATCATCTCATACATTAACCAGGTATTTTCATGGATCCTTATTCAACAGTTTTTCTCTTACTTTTTTGCTATAGTCGAACATTGCGAGTGGTAAATCATCCTTTATTTTTAAGACAGAATTGGATTGTCTTTGTTAAACGGAGTAAAATGTCTTGATACTTCACACAATAAGTTATATCGTTTTCTTAGTAATGATTGCAACTTGACTGTAATATAGTACATTGTGCCATTTATGAAGTACAATGTTTGACAACTAAATCATCAATATTCTATCAAACTATGTCGCCAGAGGAATCAAAGTCAGTTCAAAAAATTTACTTAATAACAATACTATATGTCAAGCACTTGTGGTGTGCACTCTTTCGATGATTTTCAATCTTAACAGCTCATGAACATTGAAGGAATAAATCACACATTTCACAATGGAAGATTTATTATACAACAAATGTTTAACACATGGGATTTCTTTCCATAGATTTAATATTAGGTGTCGGCCATCTTCGTTTTTGTCTGTAATTCAAAACTTCATTTCTTTGAAAACATTCCGTTTATTGTTGAACTTGGTGTGTATATAATGAATAATTGATGATTCACAAATAAAATAAGTAGCAAATTCCTGAAATCAACGTTAATTACCGCAGAATAAAAATAATACCCCTATCAAAATACCATTAAACGTAGATTTCTTCTTCTGCTTTGTCTTGGCTTCCTTTAAGGAGGAACAGCTCCTTTTCAGGATTGACTAGTGGGATTTGTATTGCTTAATTAGCTTTTGCTTTAATTTTTTGTACAGCACAAAAAGAATATTTGTTGTTTTTATTTTGGGAATCTGCTGTCATTTTACTTCGTTTTAATAAATGTAAATGGCTCTGGATATATACAAGAAATAGGAAAATGGGGAAATGGAATAAATATTCATGACACAAAAATCTCATATGTAGAAGAAAATTCTAAACAAAGGAACAGTGCTTTGATTGCTGTTAATATTTATATTCCCTAAAATATGCTTATGAAGACTTAAAACTTAAAATCAACAACATAAATATTGTTTACAGATAATTAGTTCTTATGCTAAAATGTAAAAGTAGTTTTTGAGAATTTATCTGTTAAATGTTTGCTGCCGTTTAGATGTTTTGTTTAAAACTTTTATTAAAGTTAGATTTACATTTTGGAGAAATTTGTGTGATGAATTTTCTGTAAGATCACCTTCATATTTACAGGAAATATTTATATCCCCTAAAATAATTTTAAAATGTTTCAAAAATTAATACAGATTTAAGATCAATGTAAAACGAATGTATAAATACAATAAAATGTAAAAGATTCAGTATGTCCCGGATTTCATTAAAAGCGGTTACCTTTTTTAAATTTAATATCTAAAAGCAATACGAAACAGTTATATATTTAAGTAGTTGTGAAATTAGATAAGGTAGGCCTAATTGAATCTAGGTTAAGCTCGTGTTGGGGCATGGCTGATTGACCGATGTCCGAAGATACGACAGAGCTACTTTGCTATATATAACAGTCCACTAATTCGGTATAACAAATCCAAATTTATCATACTCCCACATTAATAGTGCGTTTGTGGAAACTCATCTAGTTATTCATAACAGTAATTAATTAAGATTGTTTCATCTACAGAGTCCACTTTAATACCCATTTCATAATATCAGTATTTTTAAAAATGCTATTGTATGTCCTCTAGCATTTTTAATATATTAGTGTGCGTCTGGTATAGAAGTTTTTAGTTAGGTTTTCAATTTCCTAAAGAATCTTTCAGTCTACATTAAAGAGATTTTTGTTACAATTACAATCTAGGATTAGCCTGGTAGTTTCTTGTTTGTTGTTGAAGTTTGCTTCCAATTAAATGGAGTAACTTAACTATTAATAAATCGTTTTATCTCTATCAAATATTTATCTCGTTTAGAACTCAATAATGGACTTGTCGTGATTATGTGGACAAAATCTTCAATGCTACAGTGACAGAGCCTACATGTTGGTTCAACAGTATAGTATGTGAACCAGTGTTTGTCAGATTGTAATATATTAGTTCCTGTCATCATACGCACTTTGATTGTTGCTTTTCTGTGCTCAATTTGTGACTGATGTTGAAGTTTTTTCTTATTTCAATGCTATTGAGGTCAATAAACTTTAAGCTGGATTTGGTAAGATCATAATCTTTTAACTTATCTGTCTATTATTTTAATATATTTTTCATTAATCTCTTTGTCAAAGTTTGTTTTGTTTCATTTTATTATGTATTTTGAAGAAGAAACCTCTTTTGTTGTCATGGTTCGTAGTAACTTGTCTATTCATAATAATGTCAGAAGATAAAATTGAAGCGATAATTGCCTTTATGTATTTGGGCTTCTATTGGGATAGCATCTAATAGCAATATACAGGGTTACTGAGTCCTATGTTCTTTCTAGTAAGGACTGGATATGCTTCAAATATTTTCATGAAAAAATTCAAGTTTTTCTTTGTTTGATTTTGTCAAAGGTAATATTTTCATTCCGTAAATTATTCTTGTAATGACATATGATTTATAGACTGACAAGAAATAGCAGGATTGAGGCCACTTGTACCATGGACACCTTATCCCATCAGTACATAATTAGTTTTTATTGTGTCTGTATTCTTTCTTTGATATTAACACCGCTGTCACATTTCTAATCTTTTTATTCCAAGATGTTTCCCGGCATTAACAATTTTGACAGAATTTTCTCCTAGAATCCAGTCGAATTTTTTTTCTTTGGCCAGTCGATCAAAACAGTTTTGTCATTTGAAATAAAGGCCATATCGTCTGCACTTGTTGGCATCCCACATATATATTTCCTATATAGTAACTTAAACTATTCGGTTCTAGCTCTTTTAACAGGTCATTAACAAATATTTTGTAAAGATGGTTTGATAGTATTCCCCCTGCCTAAATCCAATTGCTGTATCTTGAATGGATCGCTAAGGCGATTCCCTTAATATTTGCAAGTAAGTTAATTGGATATAATTCCTGATAAAGCATTTTATCCATTACTTAAACACCCATAACCATCTAATTGTGCTATGTAGAAATCGCCAGTTTTTCTTTTCTTTTGATATCACACTTCTGAGATAATCAAGCTGGACATACTTGGTGATAGCCTTTCTGTAATGCCAATATTAAGAAAGTCAATCTTCGAATACAGTTTTAATTTTTCTAGAAGTTTTGCCAATTGTCGATGTGACTGTTATTCCATGGTAAATAGCTATATCAGTACGATCTTTTTTGTTTTCTCTACTTCTTTGAAGTATTCTGGTTCAGTGATACACATGTTTTCCTCCATGGCTTGTTCATACATATTTTGTCTATTTTTGCATAGATTTACATATCTATTTTCATACAGTTTTCCTTTTGGAATACGAATATCTTCGTAGTAGTTGGCAAAGCTTCTTCGTTGGTCTTCTGGGAAAAAGTTATATTCTCCGTTAATGTTCAAGCATTTGGTTGATGATAATATTTCTATTTCTGTTAATGAATCTATAGGAAAGTTTGGTATTAGGGTTGTCCATAATCTGTCTATACATTGCTTGTTCCATTCTCACTGTACTGTGGAGTTTCTTTTTTTCCTTTTTAAGTATTGTTGCTAGTGGGTGGTCCTTTGCTTTTCCAGTGTCTTGGCAATTTTTATTAGTTTCACTACATGCTTCGAGGGTAATGCTTACTTGGCAAGATGCTTTCCACTGGTCCTTTGATACATAGCAATTTCTTGGGAACTGAGTTGTCACTTGCTTAACTCAGCTCTGCATTGAATCTTCCATTCATTCACTATTTTATCCTTATTTTGACTGATGATAGCATTATATTTTTGCTGTCAATTTGTTCCCATTGAACTTTAATTTTGGCTGAAGTGTTTTTTGTTTGCGGAATGAGCCTGTGAGTATCTAGCTCTCTCAATATTTTCCCAATTTGACTTGTTTGTTGTCGAATATTCTTCCGGTATCTGTATAAATTACTTCCCCTCTTTGTATAGGTCTATTTTGAACTAGACATATGGTCTTAGTAAGAGATTTGCGTTTAAGTGATTGTGACTGGTTTTGTTGCTGACCTGATCTATTAAAATTTTGGACAGTTTTGTAGTTTTTGATTTCTTCTGTTTTTTTTTTTGTTTTTTTTTTATCTTCTTTATTTCCCTTTTCTAATTTTAGCATTCATTTTTTAGTATTTTTGATTTACGATGATATCATCTTTATCCGCTTTGTTGGCTGTGTTGGAAGTCTAAGATTTTCTTTTTGTTAACGGCTATGATTTTATTTTTGCTATTTTCAGGCTGCGTTTAAGTTACTGAAGTTCTATTGAGTGGACTAAAATATATTAATTCTGTTTGATGGTTCAGCTCAGGTAATGATAATACCAAGTTTTTGAGTAATGTACTCTCAACAATTTGTTCTTCAACGTATGGATCAGGAGTTTTAAACGGATAAGCACTTGTTTTGGGGCTAGCATACATGTCAGCTGTGCATCTTGCTTCAGATAAGTTGTTCTCTCGTGTATAAATTTCCTATTTCATTTCCTAAATATTCATTTTTATACCAATGATATTTTAGTACATATTTTTGGATTTGTTTCACAGTGATTCCTGTCCTTTTACAGAATATCATTATTACATGTAAAGCATCATCAGATATAATCCATATCTTTAGGACCATTAGTCATATTTGTGATGTTTTCACAGTGAAAATGATACCAGAAATCACATATATTGCAACCAATACCATCTTCAACATATTTATTGCAGTATGGACATATGTGTTTTTCTGGTATACAGACAGTTTTGACAGGTTGCATCATTATACTATCGCTTGTTTTGGCCTTGATTTTTCTTCACAGATTACAACTTGTAGCACTGTACATCTTCAGTAGTGTAGCCTATATATTAATTGTGACATGCATGGGTGTATGGTTTTATTGAGAAGTTGAATATAATGTTGATCTTTATCTTGTCATAGCTCTTGCCAAAGATATCGTTTGCTTATATATCTACTCTATTTCCGTTTATATTCATTTTATACGTTTTCTGGTACTTATTGTACATATTTATTGTAAATTTAAGAAAATTATCAGCCTGTTCATTCTGCTTTTTGTTGTAGACTTTAAAGCATGTAGCCACTGTAAGGCCTTTATTTTCCACCCCATCCTGCTTGTGTACTATAGCATAGTTGTGCATGATGGGACTATTTAGTAGACTTTGTATCTCGCTTTAGATAATTTCATTATATATACTCATTTCAATTACATTTTTACCTCGCTTGAGCTCAGATATTAAATTCTATTTTTTACATGCATCTTACTCTTTTGTTATAGCTCCCTTTATTGAGAGTATAGATCCTAACAGTTTTTGTTCCATGGATCAGGGATTGTCTCTACTTGTTAAATAGGTTTTCTTTAATTTTCCAGTTTACCTTTTTAGTGGTATATTTCTGTAATTGTTTGAGAGGAATAACTGAAATGATTGCGTTCGCAATCTAAAGATAGTCATTTAAGGGAAGCTCTAGTGGTATAGTGCGGACCCTACACTAACCGGCTGTCCTCATTGACCATAAATTGGGAATGGTGTAGCGCAGGGTACAACACTAACCTTTCAATTTTGATGCATCAAATCATAAAACTGTATTTGTATTTATCGTTTCAAGTGTTAAATCCATTTCAACTTATTTTATCGTGTGTTTTTATTGCTAATATGACGTCATACCACTGTTCTCGGTTAGGTGTTAACTACAGCAAACAGTATTTATATCTACTTTCCAACCCCATAAAATTTACAGTTGTGTAGTCTACCGAAAATATGGTTTTGTTTGCTAAATATTAAGTAACACCAAATTTTCTTTTCAAAATATTTTTGTTATTTAAACTATCTTAAGCAGTCCAAAGGAGAAGGTTCGATAAGGTTATTTTTGGCCCAGAAATTTGCACATCATAAAAACCGTCGTAAATTAATACCTAAAAATGTTTGTTGGATAGAAAAATGAATGCTCTAAATATTTCCATCATTTACAATTTCATCTAGAATGATAAAAATGTTAATATTTGTGTTGCATATGGAAAGTTTTTTGGCTCTTATAGTATTGGCCGCATGTGTGTTACACCAAAATATTTAAATATATGATGTAACTCATAAAACTACATAATATATGTAAAAACTAAGGTGTAACACGATATTTAGTCAAAACGAGTGTAAATAAGACGTTTTCTTGGCTTTTTTGTTTTTTTCATTTTTAGGTGAAGTTTGAAAGGTAAAAATCACGAAATTTTACATTTTTTATCGAAAAGATAAATTAAGTCTGAAAGATATGACACTTTAGATTGCAAAAAATGTAAAGCTTCAATTTAATACTAAACTTTATTTTTGAGGCCGAAATTGTCCTTACCGAACCTACTCCTTCTCGGGAATTGTATTAATCATATACACGCCTTTTCGCAACGATTCGCTCGTTTTACTAATTTGTTTGATGTTATATATGCAAATATATTAACTGAAAATGTTGACATTCTAGCATATGAAAACACTGAAAATTTTACACAAGTTGCATTAATTTTCATTCCGGTATGATATCCAACTTAATATTATGGAAAAAATGAAAAACATTTAATGTTAATTTCAATATTATGCAGTTTGACATGCTTAAAAAATTAACAATATTTTCAGACATGCCTGGCATGAGTTTCACCACATATTTTAAGGAACCTTCCAGTAATAATTAAAATTCAAAACTATTGAAATAATTGAGAAAGTGTCATTCCTTGTATTGCACATGTAAGAAGTCCATCAGGCTGTTTTTGGCTGCCTATTTCAGTTAAAATATTTTCCTAAGATCAAAATTTACCACATTTATTATCATTGGTAAACATGTTTTAATACGTTAATGGTCTGAAAACTAACCACATAGGACTTAACATTTGTAGTCGCTACATAGTACGCAGACAATGACCAATTAAACCAGGGATCACTTGATACCATCTTTCCGGTGGTGTGATACCTATTTTGCCGTATGTCTTATGGACTTTGATTTGTTCGGTAATTGTGTTATATACTTTATTTGCTCATAAATATGGACTATTTATATTTTCGACCTTAGGTATGGCTAGACTTTGTCAAGCAAAATTCTTGAAGGAAAAAAAGAATCTTAAATCGGAAACTTTTGTAGCTTTAAGTAAAATTATGAGATTTGCGTCAAGATTTGTAGCATTCTGGCTCATACTTTTTGCATGCAAGTCTCCAAAGTTGAATTTTTGACTGAGAAAATGTCAATATTCCATAAATATGACCAAGTGCATACGAATCTAGAAACACGTACTCGTTGTTCCAGGCAGCTCGATAAAATCCCAAACCTTTTAATATTATAGCTTTTTTGAAGTTAAATGTATAAGATATTAATCAAACACGCCCAGCATATTTTAGTGTAAATATATCATTCATAGCAGGAGAAAGCAAGATATCTTTTCAGACCTGGTAGACTCGTATATATTTTGTGTAATATAATGCAACGTGCACCAGAAAGGGTCAACAAGAACCATCTTTGCCATTCAGATGTTTAATGAAATGTCCAACTATTTATTTGGTTCATGGGTGTTACTGGAAATTCGTAAAGTTTGAACTATCTTTCTATTTTGCCCCAAGCGAGTCTGATGAAGGTGATCCCAGAAAAGCGCTTTACAGGCAGTTAAATTTGGCTGTTTTTAAATTTAATATTTGTTACATATTTATGTAGGATGTTGATCATGTCTTTCCTCTTAATATACATTTTGTCATGCCCTTTATCTAAACCCGCATTAAACATATATGTATGTTTTTAACCACTGTCATCGTCTTACATGCATATACGAGAACGTTTTTTTCTTTAATATGCTTTATCACAAACGGTGAATCCAATTTACAAATATTTACGATACAGTGTAGCTGGTGCAGAAAGAGCTTTGGGTTTCTTCCTCAACAATAATTACTTCACTATGATCGGCTTTAATGGAAATCATTAGATCAGTTAACTTTGGTTTCGCCTATATCTTATTTCAGCAATCTACAAGTCTGAAATGAATTCCTAGAAATATTTGTGTTATTATTTATATAACATGTATAACCTGTATACAGTAGCACGTAGTTAAAAAACATTGTAGAATGCTTTCTAAGTTGGTCGAATTAGAAGCCTTATACGGCTTGCAACCCGGTCTGCCGAACATGTGTCGAAGTCCAGCGCCATTTTTTTTAACAATATGCTATTAACGAGAAGAGAATGCTGTCGTTAGTCGAACTTGACATGCAGTATTTAGCCACCACGAGTACGGTGCCTTATATTAGTTTTTTCCCAACCTCTTGTTAGTTTCGCTTGACATGAAACAGAAATATCAACAAAACACTTAAACATCAATATCAAATAAACAAGTGAGGATTTAAAAAAAATGGCAAACTAAATCGTTCACCTTTAGTGTAAAAAGGCTCTTAATTTTATTCTATTCCAAAATTTATTTTTCGAATCTGCCTTTAAAAGATATTTAAGTACTTAGTTTTATGCTTATGGCTGTCGTGGATGGTCGCCTAACAATTGGAAATAACAAAAGTTCAAATATCCTTAAAGAGACGCGGGTCGAGCTAGCGAAATCAGCTACTAATGGGGTCGTGAAACCTTACGATATTATGTCTGTCATGGGTGACTTGTGCTCTTGCTTGAACTACAAGTCAGCAATAATAATACTAAAACTTCATGTATTTAGCAAGTTTCAAACCATTTCAAAATATATGTTGTGCACTACAAAACTTCTCTAGAACAATCAATTTTATCAGAAAAAATCATTTCCTGCAACACAACCTCTGGAAGTTTGACCGATTTAACGATTTCAGTCTGCCCCTTTGGTATATCAAGGCATTATGGAGATGTAGCAGATAACAGATGTATGCCCCTATTAAAGCATTGAAAGCTTTGTTTAAGTATGGTAAACTCCGAAAATCGATTTGATTAAAAATGAGATAGGTTGTGCATAATTTCGCTTCTGCAGTCGTTTCCTGCAGATTTATTTGTTTAGGTTTTGTACAATTTTAGAATGGAATTAAGCAGATAGAGGAAATAGATTTGTGCTCCTAAGATAGCATAGGAAAAATTGTGTTAAGAATCGATGCCTATATAAAGTCGTACTTATAGCAGGTGACACAATAAAAGAAGTCAATAAAAACTGTTAAAACCATTGAAAGCCGATGAAACCACCGTCAGTTTATCACTCCTCTGGTCCCTTGATAGTCGAGTTTCATCTTTTCGTTAGCAGCTTATTCAAAATTCGACGGTGCGGTACTGTCAGGTAATTCAAAATTCGACGGTGCGGTACTGTCAGTTCATTCAAATTTCGACGGCGCGGTACTGTCAGTTCATTCAAAATTCGACGGCGCGCTACTGTATGTGATTTGTGATGGTTTCGTCTACATGCATCACCTCTTCGGGAATTGTAAAATATTGTGACAGGAAGCTAGGCAAGTTGGTGATTCAAGTATGTAATATTACAAATGTAAGTCATGCAAATTGAGTTCTAGAACCACAAAACTTTGAAGAATTTGTTTCAGCTCTTAGAATTTACAGACTAAATTTCAACAACTTAGATTAAAAGGGCAGAAACGACAAAATAAAGACAACTCTTTCTTGACTAACCAGATGGTGATTGGGTGCTACTTAACTCTACAAGCTGTAAAATATTTTTAACGTGCCCTTATAGTGGCATTCTGTAAAAACGGAAGCTATAGATTTTAATCAATGAATGGGTTACCTTTTAATGTAGGTCGTCGGACAATATATCTTATATTTTATAAATCTTGGCATAGGTACAATATTCCTAGTATTCCTCATTTAATAGCTTTCCGAAATATTTCCTAGAGGTACAATACATTACGAGGATTGTTTTGAGGTTGTATATGATAGATTTAAATTGCTGTTATATCAGTCAATTCTATTCCAAAATAAAAATGATTATGGTAGAAATTAATTAATTGCAGAATAAACTGCGTAAAATATCGTTAACACATCAGATGAAACATTCGTCTTTAAGCAAAATGGTTGTAGGGAATCGTGTAACTAGACAGTAATTTAGTAAATTGTGCAGTAAGACAATTTAATCGTTCACAATTAATCAAATCAGACTGCTGTTGAGTCCATATTCCCAACGAAATAACTAACAGGAACTTAATTTGAAAATCATGAATCATACTAATGTGCCTGTCCCAAGCCAGAAACCTGTTGTCCAGCTGATGTCTTTGTTTAATAGTTATTTATTGTTATTTGTTACTATTTTTCCAATACATGTAGATAAGGTCGATTGTCGTGTTTTATGAATAGTTTCACATTTTTATTTCGGGGCCTTTTACAGCTTTCGTTATGGTGTGGACTCTGGTTCATTGTTGAAGGCCGTAATGAGACCTGTAGAAGTTTAGATTGGACTGTCATTTGGTGGATGGCTGTCTCATGGACAATCATGCCACATCTCCTATTTTTATTCGATCATTTAAAAGAAGCGACACGCCATCTTGATAAATACTTTTGATTATTAATTGGTTACAAGGAAAATTAAAATCGACATCTTATTACCAGTTAACATAACACTTTTAAAATGAACATTTAAGTCACTTTCTAATTGGTTTTTATTTTTCATACTACAAAGCTAAAAATCCTTTTGAAGATTTATTTGTAAAAATGTTTGTGAAAAATTAGAATTCTCGGTATTTTTAAGAAAGTCCGGTGTAGAATATCCATGTGAGAGTAAGAGATCAAAAGTGCATATTCCAAAGAGACAAGAAAAAAAATTACAATAGAATCCTTGTATTAAATATGCCTTAAGCAGTAATCCAATATTACTCATTTGATAAAATGAATAACAAATACACTATTTGAAATGACTTATAGAATGTCTACTTGGGTTGTTCAATTTGGCAAAAACAGTTTTTAATAAAAACAAAAATCGGCAACAACTTCACTTCTCTTACCCCCTCTATTTTTTTATTGTAATTAATCACAACTTATTCTAAAGTCTCAACAGAGCATCATTTGATTAATTACTTTTTTGCGAACTCCGAAACAACTTTACAATCTATCTGTTGTTTGAAGCAATTTCAACAATTATCACAGATTTAATATGATTTTTCTGTAAACATTTTAGAATAAAGGTCACTCAGGACAAAAACAAACCTACTTTAGATTGAACGGTTTGTTGATGAATTGATTTCTGTTTAGTGTCCAGCGGGTATAACTTCAATAATATGTAGGAACGAAACAAGTCAACAACTGATATAATAGTAGTCAGGCTATCTATCCAAGACCATAAGGATTAAGAATTTTTAATTACATTTACATTTTAGAGTTCAATTGTTTATATCTAGGAAAGCCAAGCGATTCAGTAGTTCTTTGAACACAACGGATTTGTTTAATATTTCCCAACGACGTTCACGTAGCCACGGTCATCGCAAAAACACACGTCCGGACGTTTTCGTTGCATCAATCGATAATCTTCTAACCAGTCTACAATAACAATAGTTCACTTTAAGATTGATGGGGACGTGCCTTTGGCTCCTTCGTATGGGATTTACATTCACAACTAGTTCGATTTTCCCCTGTTTGCATAAAAGTTTCTGATTTTAATGATCACAGTCTATATCTTACTGGTAGAGTTTTGCAACAGGAATACAGATGTCACAAGCTTCCAAAGACTTTTACAAAATTGTATAATCGTTACAAAGATTTAATACAAAGAACGGCTGCAAATGTAGAGCTTTGATACGACGAGTGATATCACATCCTACGTTTTCTAAGGAAAAAATACATATAAAATTAACAAAATTAAAGATGATCCCAAGAATCTCACCGTTTCATTTAACAAACTTATCAACAAGGGTTGCAAGGTCGACGTTGTAGTCAAGAAATTTTAAACTTGTTAAATTTTGGTTGAGATAATGTTTATAATAAACTAATCACATCATTACACAAATATTAATACATTTTGAATTGCACCCATTTTTTCTTTCTTCACATTAATCGACAACACGTTATTACATCGTCGACATACTGTGCTTGATGCCCCTGAGCATGCTTTCAGTTACTGTGAGCATTCATTGAAGATCTTTTTGCATTTATTTTTGTCAAGTAATATACAATGTATTAATTGTAAATAAGGTACTCTCTATTCGGATAAGGTGATTTTCTGAATTTTTTTTATAGTTCGTCGGTTAATGCTTTTGTTTTCTTTGATTTATTTCTTTGACCACTCTTTGGGGAGGGTTGGGATCCCAATAACCTGTTTAATCCCACCACATGTCGCATGTGCCTGTCCCAAGTAAGAAATTGTGGTCATAGGTTAGTCTTTGTGTTTTTTGTTCTGTTACATATAAAATAGGAGATGTACATTTTTGAGAATATTCAGGTAAGTGTAACAGTATTCATTCACGATTTTCTATTTGGGGTGCTTTAGATCTTTTCACAAGGAGTGGTATTCCGCCCTTGTTGAAGGCCTTGTGAAAACCTCTAGAGCTGTATATTCCTCTGTTTGTCTCGTGCTTGGAGTGCAGTCTTCCTGACATTTACGCCATATCTTTTCATTTTCAATACATTTGGTACCGATCCAAAGTTTAATCTGTAAAAACTACATGCTAATATTATGGATATTATGCAAACAAGGGTCTGGGTGCCATTAAAATTATATACATGTAAAATAGGAGATGTGGCATGATTGTCCATGAGACAGCCACCCACAAAATGACTGTAGAATTTAAACTTCTACAGGTCCCATTACGACCTTCAATAATGAACCAGAGTCTTTACCATAACGGAAGCTGTAAATTGCCCCGAAATACAAAATGTGAAACTATACATAAAACACGAAAATCGACCTAATATAATCTAATGCAAAAATTGTGAACATATAACAATATATGACTAATTAAACAACGACAACCACTGGACTACAGGTTCCTGGCTTTGGACAGACACATTAGGTGTGGCGAGGTTTAACCGGTTTGTGAGCGCTCAACCCTCCCCCTTTAACCTGTTGGATCATTGACAAAACATGAGAGAGACTAACACCAAAACCCACTGTTGCACTTAACACAATAAGCCCAAAGACTTAGAATGCACGCCAAGGCTAGCTCAAAGTGTTGCCAATAGGGATGAACATAAAACATGAAGAACAACAGATAATTTGACAACTGGAGTTGCAGGATCCTGACTTGGGACAGGCACATGTGGTATCTGGCGGGGTTAAACCAGTTGGTGAGCGCTCAACCCTCCCCCTAACCTGATACAGTGGTGTGACAAAACAACAATAAAAACACACTATAAAAAATCGGTTGAAATGGATCTAATACTTGAGATCGATACTGAAAACCAATAACAAAAATAATTAAAACTTAATACATGATACAACAAAAGTATCGACCTCAAAAGTGTACTCGCAGTTGCTTTCTTCTAGTTAAAAACCCAAAAGCAACCTATCAGGAAACCAAGTTTTCTTTACTACGGTGTCAATTTAAACACGTCCAATTGGATTTAGTGTTTAAATATCATAAGAAGTCAAAGAACATGGGTTGTATATGGCAATATGAAATATATATAGACAGGAAGTAAAAAATGTTATAAAATGTATAAACTCTTAAGTTCCGTATTAAGCTGTTAACAAGAAAGTCAATATTAGTTCCAATAAAAACTATACTAGTCAAAAAAAGAAACGTTACATCGGTTTTTATATTTATTTTTTAAAATCGCGTATCATTAATTTTTTATATATATAAACATTTGATAGTTATGATATACTGCAATCAAATTT
>JAULBM010053111.1:0-10481 GCA_032357055.1 Geukensia granosissima
TTACATTGTAAGCCGTTGATTATTATATTTCTACAGTCGAGATAGTTAAACCTTAAAATTTCGAGGTTTACCGAGAAAATGTCTCGCAAGTTCTACACTATACTCTATGTCAGAGTTTGTTGGAACGGCCAAAAACATAATGAAAGAAAAACTGTCTGCCGTAATCTTATAAAATAGTGTTTATTTTGTAGATTGAAAAAAGTGCAAGTAACTTGCAATAATACTTTTTTTTAGAAATCACGATGAATTTAAAGCTGCACCGAGTTTTAAATTCTTTACGGGGATTTCACATTGTAAATTCAGCCATTTGTTTGTCGGAAGTAGCTCTTTGCACGCGCTAGCATGAGACCGGGAGAACACAATATCAACGCTGCGTAATAATTAAGTAATTGAAATAGAATAAGATACCTTGTAAAAATCGTTTGAGGCGCACCTGAATGGAAATTTAAAAGTGATTCTTCTTATATGAATCCCAAGAGAAGGTCGGAAAAAAGAAATGTGAGCATTTTTTAATTACCTTATCTAGGTCAAACTTCAGAGCTCCCGCCCATAACGAAGATTGCGGACACACAATGTTAAATCTCCGTACAGAAATTCAGGGCAGATATAGTACGTAAAACGTTATTTCATAGCGTAAAACATAAACCGTTAACTGTGGGATAATTCTTTCTTTCGATTAAAAATAAATACAAAGGCAGAAATGCACAATTAATTTTCTAAAGCTCGAAAATCACACTCCACAAAAGCCTGACATAGAGTATAATATGATATAGAAAGAAGTCCCTATAATATAAATTCTGGCAATTAATAAATAATGAGCCGAAAATACCTTAATCTGACCATAGAATGTGTTCAGGCGGAGGTTTTGAACATTTGTTATATTACTTCGGTAGTTGTAGATATAAATCTGTAGAATTTTAGTAAACTAAGATATATTTGTTGAATCACCACATCTGATTTTACAGTGCATTTCTTGTACTTTATATTTTCTAATACTGAGTCTTAGAATGAAAATCATGTTTTTCAATAACATTACATTTTAAATTTGAATTTTATTTATTACTTTCTTTGTGTTTTTTGTGGGTCAAGACTCCCTGATATCTGAAATTTTCTGATTCTTACAGATTTTTCATATTTTGTTTGCGTTAATTGCTTTTTTATTTTGACCATTCGCAGAATAAAGAAGGAATTCGAAGATACCAAACGTCATAAATCGTTAAAAATTAGAGAAAATCCTAAACAGCAATTAGAAATATTTAAACAAATAAAATACACACGTTAAAAACATGCTAAAAGGAAGTATTTGGTCGAGAAGTCTAACAATTCAATCTATGACGAGAAATTTTAAAAGAAAACTACAAGGAAGCAGAAAATAATATATCTTACAATCAGCCAATATTTTTATTTATAATTAACAAGGAAATAATTGAAGAAAAATAAATAACCCCTACAATTTAACCCTTGACGAGTTTTCACCCGAGGCTATTTAGAGCTCTTCACAAATATTCCACCCTTGCATTATGTCTTGAGATCTCTATTTTACTGACATTAAACAGCTTATTATATTTATCTTAACATTTACTGCATATAATTCCTTCTTAAGTTTACTCTTGGACAAATTTGCATGCCAGTCACGCGGTATTATAGAACACATATGAACAACACATTGTCAAAAAGAAAAAAAATATCTTGTCTTCGGTATAAATTACAAATGTAAATTTTTCAGTTATATTATATCTTGCACGCAACTTTTAATTACGCCACTTGATTTAAGTTAATATAATTTCCCAAAACTGCAAATGCTACTACCACCTAGTGTTTTGTTTGTGATTTTGTTTCAAAATACAACTTTACAAATGGGGCATAAGTTTGGTGTATGGTGATATACTATGCACTTTTCAATGCGTTACCTCTCACCAGTAGCATTTTGTTATCAAAAGGACTATGTCGTAAGATAAATACCGACTTAGTGCCAAATGGTTTCAAGGGTTAATGTTTTAATACCATCGATTCAAAGATTAACTAAGAAGTATGTTTTCAATTGCATAGTTTTATTTAGACAAAGTCTCATCCACCATAAGCTTGAAATTTATCATTCAAAAATGATTATTTAAAAAAATCTGATACAACCAAAGCAAACCTGCTATTTTATACTATAAAGGCATGGGACCTATGAAAGCAAAAAGTAATTTTACATTATGCAATTTGATTTTATGTATTGATCTTTACGAGCACCGCAAAATGTAAATTTCCATATCCACTATTTTTCTAGTAAAATATTTTATGCATTTGCCACTGTTTTGAATACGCCGAAGTGATATTTTGCAATATTCTTATGATGTTTTCTGTCAAAAGTTTGGAAAACATTCATGGTAAAAGTATCATCAACTACACATTTTCTGCAAACAGATTGTGTTTTTAGGTCAGTGTGGTCCTACAGAAACCATTATGTCCTGTAAGTAACATATCCTGAGGTAATACTGGTCGCTTTTACTTTTTCCAATCGTACAAAGATGCCAATACAATTTCAGCTGTTTTAATTGAATGCACTTTTTCAGTTGTCTTGTGTCAGAGTCTTATAAATTTTCGTCATGGTCCTTAGTCAATGAAATAAGGCCTCCATTGGACATTCAATGTCCCTAGCTGAAACATTAATCGTTCCTTCCAGGTCTTGTATGCTAAAGAAAGGTAAAAAATATTTCCTTCCGCGCACGTTTCCTTGTGGTCTCTTGATATCGTGGTGTACTCTAAATTTGAACGTATTTAGGGTGTGTAACCATCTGATTGTTTGACCTTCTTGGCTTTTGAAAGAGCGCTGGTATTCAGGTAAAATAACTTGTGCCTTTCTAAGTATACTATTAAAACTTCCTTACGGTCATGGATTTCATTTTTTACAATAGTGATCTAATATCAAGACATTTTAGACATTTGGAAACCCATGTAAGGGTGTAGAAATAACAGATGCGATGAATTTTTAAAGAAAAGTCACACTCATGCTTCTATTTAAACGTACAGTTTTCCTCGGGTAATTGTTTTAGGTCTAACAGTGTTGTCTTTGATAAACCTGCGATAGTACAAGCAGGTGCGAAGAAAGCTTATTACATACCATGTGATTTAAGAAAAAAGTTAGGTTTTAACACCTCAAATTCTACTTTTTTCTGTGACTGTACTTTCTATCGAAGCAAAGAACAAGACTATTTTTTCAAACAAAACTCACTTCGTTTAGGCTATGGGATAAAATTATGCCACTAGTGGAGCAGGAGTTGCTTACCGTTCCGGAGCACCTGAACTCACCTGGTTTTTGAAGGGTTTGTGTTACTTCAGCTTTAGTTTTCAGTGTCCTATTGTGTGTTCTGTATTTGTCTATCGTTTCATTTTGTTGGCCATGGTCTAACAATTACTGTCTGCCCCTTTGGTATCTTCAAATTTCTGTTATAATGTTGAATCTCGGCTTTCCTAAGTTTTGCTACAGATGAGAGGTTTCTCCTTAAAAATGCATATAGCTTTTCAAAATTCACCATATTCAATATGGGTAGACTTGTAAATTTATTTTGTATAAAAAAAACACTACAATACCTGTAGAAGTTTAAATTCTACTGTCATTTGGTTGGTGGCTGACTCATGAACAATCATGCCACATCTACAATTTTAATAATTTAAATGTTGGATATATATCATACAATAAGTTTTGAAATTTACGTGTGTGTTTACATATTTTTGTATATTTTTACGAAAAATGATGACAGGTGCTAAAAAGAAAACTTTGGATGTTGAGACTGATGGAAATGAACTGTGTAATTTTGTATGTGGAGCAAACTATTTAAAGGAGGGTGGTGAAGACCCACCAATTTTACAAGATAGTGAATACTCTGATTGGTTGTTTAAATTAAGACTGGATCGGCAACCCCAGATATAAGTGAACTTAGCAAAGACAATGTTTATTATTGGATAAGATTGAGAAAAATTAATATGAGGCAAAATAACAAAGACAGAAAATATGCTCAGTTAAGAAAAGTGAAAAGACTTTGGTGATTTTTTTACAAAACTAAACAAAGTTTTATAATAATTAGTCTGTTAGTTATATTTATTAATTTTTATTATCCTAGTTGCTTGTTTTTACCATGATTGCAAATAGTCTGTACTCTATGTCAGTCTTTTGTGGAGTGTGATTTTCGAGCTATATTAAATTATATATGGGTTTCTGACTTTCTGCCTTTGTATTTATTTTTAAACAAAAGAAAGAATTATTACACAGTTTATGGTTTATGTTTTACACTATGCAGTAATTTTTTTACATAGTTGTATTTGCCCCTTAATTTCTCTATGGAGATTTAACATTGAGAGTCCGCCATCTTCGTTTGACCTGGATAAAGTACTTTAAAAAACTGCGCAAATTTTCTGTTTGGACCTTCTCTCGCAATTCATATGAGTATAATTACTTTTAAATTTCCATTCAGGTGCACCTCAAAGCATTTTTGCATGTTATCTTATTCTAATTTAATTACTTATTTATTTCGCAGCGTTTATAATGTACTCCTGGACCTGTGCTAGCATGTGCAAAAATGCACCTCTGGCAAAGTAAAAGCCCCGTAGAGATTTAAAAACTTGGCACAGCTTAAAAATTATTGTGATTGCGAAAAAGTGTTATTGCAACTTGCTTGCACTTTTTTCAGTCTACATAATAAACATTATTTTATAAAAAAATGCAAAAATTTTTTCTTTCATAACCTTTTTACTCATTTGAACAGATCCTGACGTAGAGTATAACTAAATTGATTCCTTATTGGTCAGAGCAAATTCTAAATGATAAGAGTGGGTGCCCATTTTAGCCACATAAATTAATTTTATGTATAGTTTCACAAATTTGTATTTCGGGGCCTTTTACAGCTTCCGTTATGGCATGGACTCTGGTTCATTGTTGAAGGCCAAACTGGGACCTGTAGAAGTTAAAATTCTACTGTCACTTGGTGGGTGGCAGTCTCATGGACAATCATGCCACATCTCCTATTTTTATTTTGATTTGTGGTAGTAACTTGTATAATATCTGAATTGCAGGATAATATCTTTCAATAACAGTGACATTTAGTTTACTACATGTGAAAATTTCCATCCATCCACTGAATGACAATTTAATTTAAACTTCTACAGGTCCCATTACGTTTTTCAACAATAAACCATAGTTCATACCATAACAGAAGCTGTAAAAGGACCCCAATATACAAAATGTGAAAATATTCATTAAACACTTCAGTCAACCTAATCTATTGAAATATAGTAAATCTAACACGTTCTTTTAGAATTATTGTCTGAATATTATTGGAAGTCAACGAAAACATGGGATTGTTTAACATGTGTATTCCAACATCCAATATATATATATTTAGACAAGAAGTAGAAATGTTATAATAAATATAAACTGTTAAGTTCTGTATTAAGCTATTAACAAGAAAGTAATATTAGTACCAATAAAAACCATATTTAAAGGTTTAATAGATGAATTTGAAGACCATGTGAGTTAAATTTCAATGCTTTATTTACTACATTTCTGTAAAAAGAAGTGTGTGATATCCAGTGTTATCAAAATTTGATACCAAATCTATTTACGGTATGAAAGAATTTAATAAATGTTTTAACCAATTTTTGGTAACGAAATCTTGTCAGTTATACAGAGATTGCATTCATTAATATCAGAAACTTGGCTAAAAACACAGACATTATGAACAAGCTGAGAAATATATACACCGGATGAAGGGGCCAAAGGAACATCCCCATCAAGGAAGGGGAAATTAACAAATGGGAATGAGAAATAGTCCCTCTTATCGTAAATTTTTGTGGAATTTTACCTTCAGAAATATACACATTAAAGTCCATAAATGGGCATTTGAGGCTATTAATATTGGCTTTATTGAAGGTTAATTCTTAAGGATAAATCTCAGTAGTGTATTTAAAGAATTATGAGGTATATTAACAGAAAAGATATCATCAGGTAGTGGAAAGTATTGTTAAATTTGTCTATCAAATCAGATCAAGAAGGATCCTTATGAAGTTTGGTCATAAACTGAGATTCATAACAGTAAAGAAACAACTCTGCTATTAAAGGAGCATAATTTGTGCCCATTGTAATTGCTATGACCTATCTATAGATGTTATTGCTAAAACAGATAAAAAATGTTATCAAAAAGGAAATTTACAGAATCAGTCTTCTCATTAAAGGTCCTGTAAATATATCTTTTTATATTTGTCTTTTTCGTCAGAGAAAAATGACATTTCTCTACTACAGAAAATATACATATGATTTGTTTTGTTGAAACAACATTCAGTTAAATATAAGATTTCTGTTCAATTAAATAATGTGGAAGTGCAAAAATATTGCATTACAACGAACTGTTTTTCTTACCCTGCTTCTAAACCCCGAAAAAATTCAATTGAAAAAACCTATTAATTTACTGTTATTTAACCTGAATTTAAAATATTGGAACAACATATGTTCTCTTTCCTGAATCATCACAACGTTTTTGGCTTGCATTTTCCCAATTGTTAAACAGCATGAATTTTATAATCAGGAAGTATCTTCTATGTAACATTGATTAAAACAATACTGAATTCTTGCATAAATATATAAATTTATGATATCAAAATTTGCATGTATTTGCAACTTTCTGATAAAACATGGGATATCACAACCTACTTTTTACAAAAACGTGATAAATAAAGTTGGGAATTTAAAACTAAATCGATATAGTCTTAAAATTCATCTAAATAAACTTATCCATAAAGGATACTGTCACAGCATTATTATTCAATCTTAAATATGATTTTTATTGGTTCTATAATTGACTTTCTTATTAATAACCAAATTCAGAACTAATCATTTTATATTTGTTATAACATTTTCTACGTCCTCTCTCTATATATTTTTTTATATATTATCATTTACAAAATGACATGCTTTTTTATAACTTGTAATGATATATAAACACTAAGACCACTTGGAGGTGTTTATATTAACACATTAGTTAAGGGAAACTTGTTTTTTGGACGGTTGCTTTTGGGTTTTGAACTATCACACAGCAACTGCAAGTCCTTCAACGGGTCTATACTTTTGTTGCACCATGTTTTAGTTTAATTGTATTAGTTGTTGTTTTTAATACCGATTTCAAGTGATAAATCCATTTCAGCACATTTTTATCATTACCGTTTTGTACTACTACTACTCTTCAAGGTTAGGGGGAGGGTTGAGCTCTCATAAACGACCTGTAAAATTTTAATTTCGACTGTCATTTGGTGGATGGCAGTCTCATGGACAATCATGGCCCATCTCCTTTTTTATATTGTTGCCAGTCCGGTTTCATATTCTCCGTCTTTTTCATACCATATGATATCAACTGGCGCAAAAAGTTCCTGCAATATGCTGTTATATACATTTATTTTAACCAAAGTATAATTTTTACAGATGAAATTTTACAAGGCATAATCCATTTCTATGCTACAAACAATACCGCTTAAAATACTTCATCATGGAAATATTTTAAAAGGTTGAAATTATCAACCTAATTTTGTTCGCTCTTTGATCCTCTTGAACACGTTGAATGTTCAGTTCTATTTATATATTTAAGATGCAGTTGCAACCAGACATACCTGGTAAAAGTTTTGAGGTGGTTATTTATCAAAGCATATCCAGCACTATCATTTGCTAACTAAATCAGCCGATTAGTTAAATGCATTTATAACAATAGGCCGTATGCAAAATTCACTTACGATAAATAGCCCCTAACAACCACTTATATTGCGTTGTTCATTAATCTTTGTCAGAATTGGTTACAAATTGAATAGTTCAAAATAGAAATTATAATAATTTATCACAAAAGATGAATCGGGACTACTTTCAAATGAATTCATCTTGCTATCAGACAAATCTTACAACCAATGATCTAATTACCTATAACCCTTTTACATATAACTTGAGGAGAATAATGTCAAGGCCACATTTTTTACTGTTTGCAAAACTTTGAATTTCTCACGCTATATCAATTTAAATTAATATTTTAACCATTTACTTCATTGTTTCTTTTCATATTTGTTTTACATTCGTGTTAAATATTCACCTAATAAGATGTTATGGCTTTATAGAAACAAAAGTTGTCAGAACAAAGCCTATGAATTATGAAGAGCAACCAATTCCCACTAAAATTTCAATAGCTTTCATCTTATAAATGACTCATCAACCTAGCAATATGTTTCCTTATTTTTCTGTATTTTTATAATATAGAGTTTTTAACCTAATTTTACACATCTTTTAGCCTCTACAATTCACCTTAGCAAATGAAAAGAATAACTTGACCATATTGTTGTCAATGCATGTGGTCATCAAAAGGTTATTGACCACAACATCGCTAGCAACAGTCCTGTGAATATAAAGTTCACAAAAAAGGAAAAGAAATCCAAATCTTAACCACCCAATGGTGATCGATAAAGGCAAATGAATGTAACATACTTTCGATGCAACATCCTTCGACAATACAAGTAACAATAGAACAGAACGTTTCGCAAGTTCTACACTAGTAAAATATTAAGAAGTAGTCCCTATAATATAATTCAAGTAATAGATGAATAATGAGCCGAAAAAACACCTTAATTTGACCATAAAATTGTGTTGAGGCGGAGGTTTTGAACAAGTATTGGATAGACCAGAGACATATAATACAATTGTATTATATGTCTCTGGATAGACTTTTGTCCTGTTACTTTAATAGTTGTAAATATAACTTCTGTAGAATGTTAGTAACTTAAGAATATTAAGTTAAAATATCTCACCACATCTGGTTTTGCAGATAATAGCAATTAATTCACATAAGACTCCGATGTCGCAATATTTGCTGTTTGCTTTCATTTCCGTTATTTTTATTCGGTATATGTTTCTATTATTTATGTTTGTGTTAATTGCTTTTTATTGTGTCTACGCAACATAAAAATATGAGAAAATCGTAAACGACAATTAGAAATCTTAACTAACTAGGGACACATGTTAAAAACGTGTTACAGTTGTAACAGGAAGTATTTGGAGGAAAAGTCTTGCGATACAACAGGAAATTTTCAAAGAAAACTACAAGGAAGTAGAAAATAATATATCTTACAATCAGCCAATATTTTTATTTATAATTAACAAGGAAATAATTAAAGAAAAATATATAACCCACAACAATTAACACTTCTTATCGAGTTTTCACCCGAGGATATTTAGAGCTCTTCACAGATATTCCACCCGTGTTTTATGTCTTGTGATCTCTATTTTACTAATGTTAAACAGCTTATTATATTTATCTTAACATTTACTGCATATAATTCCTTATTGAGTTTACTCTTGGACAAATTTGCATGCCGGTCACGCGGTATTATTACAATTTAATTACAAGAAAATTAAATTAATTTATATGACCGCAATTTCTGTATTATCTTTAAACGTTACAAGCGACACGCTTTGGTTGATTGAACAGCTTGATTGTCGTAAGCGACCATATTTGATATTTAAACGAGTGCACCGAATCAGCTTTAAGTAACAGAGTTATTTGCCCATTGCATGTCTTTACTTCCGGTGTAAAAAATGACAACATCTATATGCACTAATTTTCGGAGTTTGTGGAACTTTTATTTATGGAGATAATGTAAAACTGAAGTAACTGTTGGAAAGAAACGGTGTAGTAGATTCAACCTGGTAAGTTTTTTTTTATGATTTAAACAGATTTTGAGTGAAAATTTTAACCTTAAAGTTGTCAACCTCAGGCTGCTGGTGAAAATTTGGTTACGTTCGGACAGACGGAAACTCTCCGGAAAATAATTTATGCAACACTAGCCATGTATACTGTGTTCGTAAACATGATTCAAAGGTTCCTTTTTTGGATTCCCTTAAAATTCTAGGGATAACACATGAAGTCTGCTTTTTGACTGCTTAATTTCACCAACACTTTTATACTGCAGTGAAGTTTGGGGAGTATTCTGTTCCTTAAAAAACAGTGATCCATTTGAAAATTTAGAACCCGTAACTCCAGTGGTCAAATAATCTGTTGTTCTTTATGGTTAATATATATGTTCATCCCTATTGGCAACACTTTGAGTTAGCTTTTGTGTGCATTCTAAGTCTTTTCTCTTCTTGAGGTTAGTGCACCAGTGGGTTTTGTTTACATGTTTCATGTTTTGACAGTGATTCCACGGGTTAAAGGGGGAGGGTGGAGCGCTCACAAACCCGTTAAACCCCGTCACATACTAATGTGCCTGTCCCAAGCTAGGAACCTGTAGCCAAGTGGTTGTCGTTGTTTTATTAGCCATTTATTGTTTTATGCTCACCGTTTTTACTCTAAATTAGGTCGATTGTCGTGTTTTATGAGTAGTTTTACAATTTGTATGCCAGGGCCTTTTACAGCTTCCGTTATGGTATGGACTCTGGTTCATTGTTGAAGGCAATAATGGGACCTGTAGAAGTTTAA
>JAULBM010053133.1:0-10480 GCA_032357055.1 Geukensia granosissima
TTGGACCCTCTGGGAATTTGCCACCATGGCCAGACTTTGCCAAAACAACTTTGAGTCAGGTGAGCGATTACAAGCTCCTTGGAGCCTTTAGTCGAGTATATTATTTTTTCTTACACAATGGTCTAACTTTTATTAATTTTTCTGGGAATGTAACTGTATCTATAGTTTTATTCACTAAATAAGAAATAGGATCAACAATTACAGCGTAAGCCAGTTACAATTTCAGTTGAAATGCCATCATAGCCTGTAGCTTTTATAATATTTATTTTATTGATTTGTTTACTTACAAAATCAGTTGTTACAGGTTAAAATGATAAATCTTTTAAAAAATGATTTATGTCTTATATCATACATACTGGACTAAGGGTTTTAAGACCTCAGTATCGTTTCATTATTGCCTTTTTCCCAAATCGTCAAATCCTAAACGCATAATTCAATCCAAATATGAATTCTGTCTCATGATCATTTACAACATATGTTAGAGAAAAGAGTAGCACGGATTTAAAATT
Organism: Geukensia granosissima; assembly: GCA_032357055.1. Taxonomy (NCBI): domain Eukaryota; kingdom Metazoa; phylum Mollusca; class Bivalvia; order Mytilida; family Mytilidae; genus Geukensia; species Geukensia granosissima. The sequence goes on from JAULBM010053133.1 coordinate 510, forward strand.
TCGGATCGAAGATTTTTTAGGCGGGGCAAATAAACAGGTGAGAAATGTTATAAAATTGCTTTACAATATAATACTTGAAACCTAATTTCAGACCCTAATATCACAACATTCTTCAAGGTGTTTCTGTGAAATAAAACTTTATTATTACAGAGTGTGAGACTGGTACCTATGGACCAAGCTGTGCCTTAAACTGTAGTATCAATTGCTTGAATGGTACTTGTAATAATATAAATGGAATATGTACAAGATGTACGGATGGATTTACTGGAGAGTGGTGCCAGATATCAACCATTGAAACAACATCAATGTCTATCGGTAGGTAAAATTATAAATAGTTTAACATTTGTCTCGCTTTTAATTAAAATTAATTTTTTTAACTATTATTAACAATCAAAAAAAATTAAGGTCGATTATTATTGGTGATCAACAAAACAGTTCGACAATATGAATATTAGGATCGAAATAGAGACATAGTTATACATTACATGACGTTTCAATTCATGAAGAGCTGATAAATGCTCGTGTAACATAAAACTACAGTTGTTCATTTTAATTCTGTTCGACATAATTAAGTGGAGAAGTGCAAAAAAAAATGACAGGACACAGGAGTTTAAAAAGGGCAGCACCTTTAGAAAGTTTTGTCAGAAACCTGTTGTTCATATGAAATTTGTTGATTATTATTATTATTTTAATGGCGATCTGATAAAAAATAGGAAATCCTTATTGAATGCTGCAAACTCGGCAGAAAGTATTACATTTTTCTTGTCATAGTGACTTTAGCAATTTTCTCTTCTGTTGAACATCCTTTGAAAATTGCCATAGCTTTATTCCGATTCGAAATAAGCGTCTTAAAAATTATAGGGCGTATGCCAGAGACTCAATTCCTTGTTTCTCTTATATAACTGCTATAAATATACGTAAGGAACGAAGGAAATTGCAGTTGTTAAATCTAGAGGTGTTCACACTAGGCCCTTAAAAAGATGGGAAGCCTACTACTTCTGACAAGTGTAGATCGCCACCTAAAAATAAATTCTGTTGACGTAAAATAATACAAATCGTGGCTTAATGTTATACATATAAATAAAACGTGAAAGACCAACCTTAACTCCTGGCTTTGGACAGGACATGTTCCATGGGGTGGGGTTAAACATGTTTTTCTGGTATTATACCTTACTCAACATCGAGACCAAAGTCAAAATCAAATTAATAAAAAGAGGTAAATATTATACTTTAAAATCACACAAGGATTGACTCAGTCCAACTAAAGAGTACCTTAACAAAAGTATGAAGATATTTTTATTCTAAAGAATGAATTGAGTCGTCTCTGAAAGCATGCTAGTGGCTATTGTCAGTGATAAAACATCAAGTTTCTCAATACGAGAAATCATCGATCACAGTAAGTTAGAATATTTTATACCGCATTTTCTATAAACGTGAGTAAAAAAGATGGGTTGCACGGCCACTATATAATTTAGTGATAAGAGCTCTATACGTTAAATATACACCATTTACTCTTTTACTAATATTCCGTTGTAGACTCAGATAGATTACAAACGACGTATATCATAGTGATTACTGCCTTGGCTGTAGTGCTTCTGCTACTTGTAGTGATCATTATCTACCTGAAGTGTGATTCAAGGTAAATTCATTGCCTTCTACTACTTGTAGTTATCATTATCTACCTGAAGTGTGATTCAAGGTAAATTCATTGGCTTTTAAAAGATTTACCACCAAGTAAACCTTAGTGACTTAAGTTGTTTCTAAGCAGCCTCTCACACTAATAAATGTAGTTAAAAATACATCACTAAACGTCTGGTTTTAATAGTTTTCCTAGTGAACATTACTACCAAACTAGAAAAGTCAGTCTGTAAAATATCATAAATATTTAAAAACAGCACAGAAAATCTTGTGATATATGAAACAACACGGAGTAAAAAGTAAAAAACTTTGCATAACAACAATCCATATTAACAGTGCAATATACAATTCAAAAACAAACTGGAAAAAGTGACGGGCTTTTATCTTGTATCACAGTTGATTGTACAAAAAGAGCTGTTTTTTATCTGATAGTTCTGCGACTGGTCTTAATATTCTATTTTACAGTCGTGATGGAAAGTATAAAGACAAAGGTTGTTCTAATTTGGTTCAGTATCCTTTACAAGAACCAAGCACACAAGATAACATAGACTATGACGCCGTTCAGTACGAATCAATGGATGACAAAGGTTATAACCAAGGAAAGTCCCCAATCATGGAATATGAAACGCCAATATCACACGGAAGTGGAAAATTCTCTAATAGTAAGATAGTTGGAGGTGCTTTAGACAAACAAAACAGAGATGAAACACATAATGATTGGCAAAAAGTTCTGCGTCCTTTATTTACCTTTAACAGGAAAAATCCAAGTGACAATATGAACAACCCAAGTAAGTGAAATTTATATTTATTATTAGGATATATATACTGTCAAGAACTGTCTGTTAATCAAATGATTCTTAATAACAGCAGAGCGATTTATAACTCTGTGGATACAATTTGGTCCAGAATTGAAGTTACCACAATTTATTTTGAAATCTTTTTTTTTCTGTAACATTTGTATTTGTTTAAATTAAATGCGTCTGTTTTAAAATGTCACTGACTATTTAAAGGAACCTTTGTCTGACCGAATATGAAAAGATGATGTGAGATAGAGGGGTGTTTGAAGAATAATGCTAAATTTAGATTTATCAAAGTAGTTCCTCTACCTAATATTGACTACATGTATAAATTAGGTCCAGATAGTCAAAATCAGAAAACCCGTAAATGTCAATTATAAAAGGTTTTTGATTGTGTTTAAATAACACATTTTGACAAATTTGGATTTGGATATCTTAGTTATTCCTACCTGTAAAGTATTTGACATTTTTTCTTTGGTGCCAGATTTTGGGCCATAGGGCATATAGCTGTTTAAGATTAAGACGTTTCATCTTTTTAATTACTACTATTTCGTTTAAAATTTAAGAATCCTGAAATTGGCAATGATTAATGTCAAGTTAACTAAGAGAAAATAAACGAACATTCAAAATTAACAACCTAGAGATCAGATAAAGACGAAAAAATACACGTTTTTATCGAGAATAAATATAGCAAGTTTCAGTTTGGAGACAAATTTAATTATGTTTTGTGTTGTTGTTTGACAACTTTCTGAAATATAATAATAGAAAGACTTGATGTGATATTATTTTGTCTTCCAGATACTGGTCTAACATACGAGGGATTCCAGAAGAGTAATGATAATAAACATATTTATGATTCTTTGAATCAAAAATAGAATTTAATGTATAACGAAGCAATTTTATCATTACAAAAAATTGAAATAATAGATAGTGGTATCGCTGTATGTGAGACATTTATTCAAAATGTTTTTATTATAAACATCTACAGGTCATCTTAATATTTAAAAAGAATAATATGGAATATATGCCAGAAAGACACAATCCACATCTAACGTACGTTTATTATAAATATTCAGAAGCTAATTTTTACTGCGTTTAAAACGAGTTTCTGGATTTACCTTCATCAGTTACGCTAGAGTCAGTCAAATTGTAAGGCTTTCAACAACAGACAAAAAACCTCCAAGTTAAGGCGAACTGTAAAAGAACCATAAAATAAAATGTTGCCGGCACAGGACCAATTATTCTCGCCGTATAGCTTGTGTAATTGATTTGTTTCTTTGTTTGTTTCGATGCCACGTTCAACATTATTTTCAGTCCTATCACGGCGGAGGAAGCCAGACCGCATGGAGAGAACTACCAACCTTGAGCAAGTAATTGACAAACCTTATCATTTGCGATGCGAGTTGGTGGTACCTTTTTGTATGGTACAAAGTAAGGCACGAACTCACGTTGTACAGGTGATAGGCTACAGTGATTTGTACAGGCCTTGCCTGCGTTATTGACAGTCGCATGCAAAATATATTTTTTCAACTTTGATTACCAACAATTTGAATTTTTAACAAATAGAAATTCGCGTTTGTCATTGTGATGTTGTCTACATTTAAAACACGGGGTAGTTTTAACCGGTCACAGGATAGACAGCCACCATCAATAATGAATAAAACAAGAAAAATATGTTAAACTTCCAAAAAAATAGAGATTTTTTAACAGAGAATATTAAACTTATAATAAACTAATATTTTTAGAACAAGACTCATAAAATATGAACTTTTGTTCGTTTGTTTGTAGGAGATTTAAACTTCAAAGTATCAGGTAGAGGAGGAAGCTACGATACCCGTAAATAACCGACTCCTTTGTAGGTAACTGACAAACCATCGATTATTGCAAAGAAAGTAAGAAACGTTTTACTTCATTTGTGTAAACGTTTTAATGCCTGCTAAAAAACGTTTCAAGAAATACCAAGGTGATATTCGAGAAAAAGGAAAAATGTAAAAGTACTGACAAAAGAATATAAACATAAATGAATATAAACATAAATGATTTGTTAATATATGGTTATAAAAACCACAAACACAACAAATACTTTTATCAAAAACCTTTCCGATTACACCTTGAAATGTAATTAAAAACTATGCATAAAACGGATTTATTTTGTCTAAAATTTGATTTATATACAACTTTAAACCTTATAAATTGAAAAAAAAAACACAATTGCCACGGAACGTAGATTTAAAGTGTCGGTAAATCACTTTAGGTATCAATCATTTCTTCCTCTATTTCTTATTCAATTTCTTAACTATATATAAAGATGCAAAGTTAGCATAAGGTTGCTAAAGTTTTCTAAGTAATGGCTAGGGACTTTCATCAATGATCACAAACACAACAACTTTAGTTGGTATTGTTTCTTACCTTATTTCTGTTTTTTTTTTTCTGATCTACGTTTTCAGACATGTTATGTCCTCCGTTATATTGGATATATTATGCTGCACATTTTTGCATTTAGGAGTTTTAAAATGAGGTAAAATTTTTTAATTCCAGAACCAAAGTGAGTGTCCCAGGTTCATTACTGATTGCCAAATAACTTTGCATTTGGTTTCAATGTTCTAAATGCAGATCTTTAAAATATCCACATTTTCCCGGTACAGTCTTGTTAGATATCTATTTTATTTCCATGAAAGTTCAACGACAAGTGTTTGATACGGGATTTGGTCGTCTGGTACGGAATTTAACCGTGTGATAAGAGATTTGGTCGTTTTGTAGACAAAAAAATCATTCTCAGGATTGAAAACATTTTTTTTTATATCATATAACCTTATTATATCAAGGATATAAGGTTGCTAACGAATTTTATGTCATTTTAAGAAACTTTGAAAATTGATCTTGACCCCATGTACTGGGTCATATTATACAGGAAATTTTTGCAGTTCAGTTACTTTATATCCTTTTTCTATAGTTCTTAAGATTTTATCTATAAACCTATAATTTGTCCCAAAAAATGTTTGACCCCACTTCCGTGACGGTTGGTACAATAATTGCGAACCCATACAAAAAAATGAAGATCTCTATAACACTATCATGTTTCTAAATTACATCATCAATCTATTACTGTTTTTTTTTTTAATATACAGCAATAAATACCATGTTACCTTGTGGTTGTTGAAAATTAAGACGTATTGGAAGACTGTCTTTAAGAAAATTATACCATTATACCACATATCCCTTTTCTATACATGTACTTGTTGGCTGACATCTAAGATTTACCCTTAAGTCCTAAGTTGTTAAGCATAGGTTGTAGTTCTCTTTGGAATTACGGTTTCTGTAAAATATTTGTTTAGAAGGGGCAATAACTCATTGACAGACTAAAATTTTATAACAATACGGTACGTTTTCCTAATGATATTTGAATCTGAGTTTATCCCAAAGATTTTCAGTAAAAAGGGAAACAACTTCATAGTGGAAATTTTTTTAGTCGACTGCGTATTGTGTTTATTAGGGCAATACTTGTTACGCAACTTCATAACGGTATCTTGTGAACTATCTTTAAACAGGATTTTGTTAAATGGTGGCGGAAAAATCAGAAGACAGAGAACAAACGATTGAGATGACCTTATTTTCGGTTATAGGTGAAAGATTTTACTAAAACTTGTGTTTTTCTGGCATACCCATGAAACATTTTCACGTTCAGACAAAACAATATTTCTGCAGTTTAGACAGTTGATTTTATTCCAGTCGTTTAACTAGTTTTTGTGCAAAATTTTACAAAATCAATAGTTTCCTGCTTTTAATTATTAAAGTTATTACTAAGTATCTAAAGTTAAGACTCTTTCCATATTTAATGAAAATAATCTATACAACCGATCAAAAGTTAATGCTACTTGACTGTAAGAATGAATAATTAACAAAATGATATTGTTATAATACTAAGGAACAATTATATACATGTAGTCTTGAAATTATTATTTCAACTGTCCACAAATATTATCTTTATATAAAACACTATTTTTAAGTCTTTGAGTAATGTGTTCATTGGAATCAACATTGATTAACTCCTAATTAAATTACATCAAAACTGAATTTTATTCAGTAGTTTGTAATATTCTTTGCCCACACGCTGTCAATAGTTTTTAGTTTATAATTTGTACAATATATTCTTTACTTTGATGAATAATGATATTTTTACAGTGAACACAGCTGGACGTTTTTTATTGGTCTCTTAGTTTAAGAGAAACAGATATATTATCAAATGTGTTTAGATTTTGATTTAGCTATCAGAAACAGCGAGTACATTTTCTATGTCGTTACATCATGTTAACTCTTGTTGTATTTGTAATTGTCTGAGTACTTTGTATCGACCTTTTTCTTTTTCTATATTTGTATCATTCTTTTACCCTGTGAAATGCAAAGTTTTATCTTATTCTGTTATATTGTAATTTAATATATGTCACGAGTGTAGGGGATTATATATTATTGAAATGTTCTTAAAATTGTTTATAGATTAATTTAAATTTTATTTGAAGACATTCCCGTAGCTAGAAATTGTGGATAGGGTAGTTCGAGCTCCTCGCGAAGCGACCCTTACGGCCGGAGTATTTGGTGGAAACTCCTCTAATCTAGCTATTTCCTGGCACTGTTTTTGCATTTCATCAAGTCCTGTTTTTTAAGACTTTAATAGTCCGACTTCAATCTGAAATTGCGAGTTTATTAGTGTTTATTGGTTTTCAAAGGGGGTTTGTCCAAAACCTCGAACCCACCTGGCTACGGGTAAGGGAAGATATGTGAATAATCGAACATATTCCTATTCAAGTCATCTGACCAGCAGTTTTAAATGTAAAATTTATCTTGTATCTTGTTGCACTTTCTTGGTCTTAACTTTTGTCCATTTAGTCTTTTTTTATATTTCCTTTTAACGATGTTAACACTTAGTTATATTTTCTCTAAGTGACGCATAACTGTTTTTGGTTTACTTATTTTATTTAACAAAAACATCTACGGTGAGAACATACTGCGGTAAAATGAAAAGGAAAACAATGCCTTAAAGGTGCCACACTTCTGGCACTAATAATGTAATCATATAGCTGATCACTGCTTGTGAAAACATTGTCCTTCCTTTTTGGCATAAAAATTTCGAAAAGAACTCCATAAAGTTTATTGGTTTCTATTCAACATCAATTGTCACAATCCTGACACTTTGTTTTGCCTTTTATCATGTTTTATCTGCTTTTCATTTTCGGTTCTAATGCTACTGATGAGAGGTTACTCCTTGAAATGTACATATAGCATGCCTAAATTTTCCGTATTTATTTGACATTGGTAATTTTGTATTTTTTTTTTTTTACGAAAAGGCAAAAGTATTGGATAAATGTCAAGAGGACAGTCCTCCATCTCAATAGTGTACCTCTTGAGGTTTTCACAGAATCATCGATGAGGTGATTTTTTACCCCCTTCTTTTGTGATGAGTTTTATATCACATTGATGAAATATTTGCTCTGTTTTAAGGATTCATTGATCTAAAAAAAATAACATGGAATAAAATTGTAAACGAAAAATTGTCACAGAAAATTTGTGTTATTTGACATTTCACTTAAATATATTTATGTGATGAAATTTTTATTCTACGTTCACTAACACAACTATTCTTCTATAATATACAATTCAGCAAAAAATGAATAGTATTTAGTCATTATACGTACAAATTTGAAAATTTGCCAAGTTTTAATCAAGCCTTTATCGTAACACTGCCCACAAAATTCACATCAAAAACAATCTTAGATCATTGTGTCTTCATTCAAAATAAAATAAAATTTTACCTTTGAAGTCTTGATTATTGATTATGTTCAACGTCAAGTGACAAATATGTCATGCATATTCAGATCATATTAATGAATCCCTGCTTTGTACTAGACCGACTCGCTGAGTCGGAATGTAACGTGCTAGCTCATGAAAGGGACCTGGAAGACGTACCACTTTACCCGGACTCATGGGCCGACCAATCTTTTCTCTTAGTCCTTGTACCTGTGTGTTTAGTGTAGAAGTAGCAAAGGCAAGCACGCTAACCAATACTCCACTGATGCGGTCCCTTTACATTTTTGGAGTTTGACATATTACTGTTTAATGTTATTCAATAACAATTCAACAGACAAACGTATATATCATTTTATGTGCAGTTCAAATTGACAATTTATATGTTGTCAAGACTAAATATATCTGCTGACTACATTGACACATTTGGAGGTGATTGTTTAATGGTATAGATTTTCCTTCACAACCATTCTGCAGTAAGAAATGTCAGGGCTGATATTTTTGCCCCTATATTTTTGAATTGAATACGTACAGACATATAAAGTAATAAAACACTCCATAAATTCACCTTCATAATTTGCAAAACCCTGGTACATTTGTACTTCACTGTATTATGCGATATATTCATAAATGTTAATTCCTGGCGAAAGGAAGCGTTTTTTTCAGTCGTCCATCCCCTCGGTTTTATCCATATCGATGCCGTGTAGAAACTAACAACCATTATATTATACGCTTTATTGGCCTTTATTGCAAAAACAACGTCAGCAAGTTATGAAAATTTGATCAGATCAGGTAAAAATATAATTTTCAAATTTCCATCTGTCAACATATTTTAAACTTTAAAATTTTATAATTTTAAAATGTTGAATCAAATTTAGTTGACGACTCAATTTAATGATTAAGATATTATTCATAACTGACCAGGACATATTTCTAAGCCTTTCAGGAAATACTTATTAAACCTTTCCTAATATACAGTGTAAATGATGTGTTATATATAGGTTCTCCTTCTGCTTATAGACGCTTGCGGAATTTCTCCACTCGAGATAGTAAAACTTTTGGAAGTTTGAACCTCGTCGTTTATTATTATTTTAAAATTAAACAACTTTAGTTGATAACCTGCGATATCCAGTTTCCATTCGCTTTGAAACCTATATTTATCATATACTCTTGCTCATAAATATGAAATATTTGTTATTATCGACCTTTCATAAGCACTAGGTGTGGCTAGATTTTGCCAAGAAAAATTCTTATAAGGAAATGGTAGATAATGCTTGCAAGATGATATAAGAGGATAGTAAAACAATGAAAATGGAAGAAATAAAACATTTTAAAGGATTTTATCCAGAATACAAATCAGCATTTTTTATCACAAAAATGTAGAAATCAGCATTTTTTTCACAAAAATGTGGATTTCAGAACTCATAAAACTATCCATGGGACAAAAATCTTAAACCGGACACTTTTGTAGCTTGAAGTAAACTAATGAGATTAGCATTCTGGCTCATAGTTTTTGCATGCAAGTCTTTCGCAATGTCAATATTCCATATTCATGTCCAAGTTTATATATGAAATTCCTATACCACACAATAGATAACAAAAAGGAAGAGTTTCGTGCTTGTCCTTCTGGAGCATATGGCATTGCTCCTGCCTTATAAATGGAATTCGAAGATACCAAAGGGGCAGACAAAAATCGTTAAGTCGGAAGACAGACAAGACCATGGCCAACAAAATGAA
>JAULBM010053144.1:0-10479 GCA_032357055.1 Geukensia granosissima
GTTTTTAAATTTTTAAATGTGCCTAAAATGAATTGGAAATCATTTGGATATTTGTCCATGATAAGGGTAAAAACTTCGAAAAAAAAAATGATAAAAAGATGCTGAAAACTGGACGAAATTCTTAAATATCTTTCTTGTATTGCAACATAAATTAAGTACATCTTAATAATCTTATTGGAGGCATATGTAAGCTTATATCAATATGCTAATGAACAAATCTGGATCAAATTCAGTCTCACTTTTTGGGAAAGACACCATTTGTTTGATTTATTCTAAGTTTTACCATTCTCTATTTTCACTTTTGAGTACAAAATAATTTTACTTTTTACTAGATATCCATACTGAAGACAATTTCACTGGATTCATTTAAATCATGGTATCAACAGTACTTACCTCCAAATCATCGAAAAATCAGTGTCCAGGTAAGTACAGGTGTAACAATTTGCCCTGATCAAAAACTAAATACGACATGGATTAATAATTTAAATGGAGCATCTGTGAAAGTTCCTCTATTAAGATTTCTTCATTTTGTCCTTATCAGAAACTCAACATGGTGGCCAAGGAGGATTCTTGTTTCTGAATAGCTGATTCATTAAAAAATCTTCTCCTCTGAAAATTCTTGGCCAAAATGTCAGGTGAGCAATACAGGCTCAACCTTCCGAGCCTCTAGTTTATTTGTTCTTTTGGTTTGGATAACAATCCACATTTTATGATGTAGTAATTGTGCTTATACAGTTGCCCCTCCCACTGTTGAAAGAATGCAATCCCAACATGGCAGTAATTATGACATATATATATATGGGAAGTTTGTTGTGGGTAGTTCGTAAGTCTTTTCCTATCAAACCACATACATTTATAAATAATAGCCCTTAAGGCACGATTAATTTCTTTTTGTATGTTACAGATACTAGGACACAAAGATAAGACAGAGGCTGATATATGTTATCGCGATAAAGCATCAGTTAAAAGTAAAGGCTTCCCATGTGTTTGTGATCCAGATTTCAGGGATTTTAAACAGATAAACGACATAGAAACAATGACAGCTGGCTGGAAAATACATCCACTGACAAAAATAAAAAGTTGATGATGGCTTATTTTAGTGATGTTACTTTAAAAGATTGCAGTATTAACAATTGACATACAAGTTCAATAATGTCGAAATAGCTTGTGATTTTTAAACAAATACTGAAAATTGAATTGAGAGATATGTGAAGTCTTCCTGCATTTTGAATTCACCAGCAGTCACATTTAAGTTTTCCATACAAGGTTTAATTTCCTATATAATCACATTTAAGTTTTCCATATAAGGTTTTACTTGCAGTGTAATCACATTTAAGTTTTCCATTTAAGGTTTAATTTCATGTAGAATCACATTTGTTTTCCATATAAGGTTTAATTTCCTGGGTAATGACATTTAAGGTTAGTTACCATATAAGATTTAATTTCCTGTGTAATAACATTTAAGGTTTCCATATAAGGTTTTATTTGCTGTGTTCCATTAATCCTAGGTCTTTGGCATTTGGTATATAGTTCATTTTTACCAGTACAGCACCACCTCTTTCTGTTACATGGCCCTGGCATCTTGTTTAATATGCATGAGAGATTACATTGTGTTCCGTGTTTATTTTACTGTGTTTCAATTGTGGTGGACCCATGTGGTTCAAGCGAGTTTCACTTAACAGCCCAAACCCTTACCATTTCATGGCTCCATCCTTCCCTTATGCATGAGCAATCAAGTTTTTTTTTGTCAAGTTTAGTTTTCAAAGTATTTAGTCATTTGATATTTAGTTTATTTGTGGCATATTTTGGAGGACAGTGCAAACCTTTACCTGATAATTACCTGAACACTTAAGTCCTGCATGATCAATCATGTCAAGTTTTCAGTATGAAGTTCACAATGTGTTCCATTAGTCTTTGGCCCTCTGATATTTTGTTTGCAGTTGCATCTTTGAGTTAAGCCCCAAACCTTACCAATAACATGACCCAGTCCCTTGTTGATGCATGAGCGATCCCTGTTTTTCATGATCCAGTGGTCTAAGATCCTTGATTATCAGTATGCAGATGCACCTTTACAACCATAAAACAATCCCTGTGCATTTAATTGCTCCACCCCTTCAGTCATGCATGAGAAATCACATTAAATTTTCACACAAAGTTTTTCTCCCCAATTCTAAGAATCCAGGGGCCATAATAGTTGGTATGTAGTTGCATCTTAATAAGTACAGCAGTACAGTCTAAATTCTTCATATTTCATTGTAACACCTGCTGATCAAGTCCACACATATTTTCTGATAAGCTGCAATTTTGTCTCAATTTATTGTCAATAAAGTGTGCAATTAAAAAAAAATCTTTTGGAATTATCATGCATTGCTCACAAATTCAGTACTTTATATGGCATGATTTCTGACCAGCAAGAAAAGATATCTTTCCTTGAAAAGAATGTATAGCTTACCTAATAACACATTGCTATTAATTTGTCAAGAGCTGTTAGTATATGCATTCCCAATAATTTCCAGATATTCATGTCTTTCTTCTTTAAAAAATCACAATTCTTTTTATTTTTATCAATGTATTTCCTACCTCAGTAAGTTTGATGTTAGATTGGTATACAGATCATTGAACAAGGATTTATGTCTTAGACCAACTTTGGCAGTTACCCAGAATTACTAGTTGTCATATGTTAACTCATAACCTATGTTTGGTTTCATTCTTACACCAGAACAATTCAACCAGTTAGGCAGTTTTGAACAAATTTTCCATACTGCAAATGTTAAATTTGTAAATCTGGCTGTTGCAGCAATCTTTAAGCTTTCAATCAATGAAAAAACACAAGTTTTGTGGAGGACCATCAAAATAGTTCACACAACAAACAGTCTAATTAGCCTAACCAGTTTCAGACAAACTTTCCATGTATCTTTTGTTGAACTAAGTTTGACTACAGCACCCATTTTGAATATCTGATCGGCATACCTTCACTCAGCATTTCAGCAAAATACTGTTTACACTTACCCAAATGTTCAGTTGTTCAACTTTCTCATGTCAATGTGCTGCGGTCGTATCATGCTGTGCTTGTGAAGCATCACAGTTGTAGATAACACAGAATGCTCAATGACCACCAATGTTTTTATCTTATAACATCACAGAAATGAACATGTGTTTGACTTGCAGCATTTAAAAATTTACTATTTATGGTTGATTAAAATCCTTAAATGAATGCAGATTGCTTATTCAAATATCCTTTGAGAATATAAATCCCATTTAAAATCCATGCAATCACAAAAAATAAAAGTTAAAACAAGAGACCACAGCCACCGCCTGCTAAGTTGTTTTTACTGCAACTATTTTGGCTATATAACATTAATACAAAAGTGAAATTTGAATATGTAAAAACCATGAATGACATTTGAGGTTTTTCAAAGACAACAGATCTTCAACGAAATTTACCGAAGATGGAGCTGTCACATTTTAAAATCTTAACACTACATAATATTGCAATCAATCTTCAGATTCAGATATAATATGGTTGCTAGTAGGTACTTTTCCAAAAGGAAACAGGGCTGAGCAAATTCCAGAAAATTTTATGAAGGATATAATTCCCATATTTTTTAAAAATCTTAAAACATTAATATTTTTGCAATTTATCTTTTGATTCATATTTTATATGGTTGCTTACTTTTCCAAACAGAACAGGTCTTTGAGACTTCAAGAAAATTTACCTAAGGGTGAAATTATGGGGGAAAATGTGTTCAGCATGTATTTTAGATCCTGGTGTAAGAAAGTGGAAGACCATCTACACAAATTAATTACCACCAAATTAATTTTCCTTTATGGTTACCATAATATTGATTAAATTGTGATTTTTGTTCATTTGGGGAATTAGTAAAGGCTTATAATAATATAAAATGGTAAATTAATGTTCAGTGTGGCATTAGAATTGTGTTAACATGCCAAATTTTTGAAGGCACACTTTTGCACAGGCTCATTTCCTGTTTGTTGTATAATGGGAACAATGGCATTCAGCAAGTGTTATGAGTTGTGAGAAATGAAATATAAGAGGTATAAAATGTATAAAATGTGAGGAAAAGAATCTGTAAGAGGGAAAATCTCAGCCACCCTCAGATAAGATTTTTCCTCTTGCTCTTTTGGTGGTGTTAAGGAGGTTCAGGTGTCTAAATAAAAATCAATAGAATTTTTTCATACTTTGACAAAAGATAACCTATACTGTGTTATTCAAAAAATTATAATCAATTATCTATGTCACCAAACTCGTTTTCAAGCAACGGCTTGTGAAAATTTTCGATTTTCTGTTGATTATATAGGGAAAAACTGGATTTTTCACAATATGAAGTACATAAAACGATAGAATTCTAAAATAAAATTGGAAGAGGTAGCTTTTATCATATTTTATCAGAAAATAAAAAGAAAAATTAGGATCACCGATCTTGTTTTCTTGTTACATTAATAAATCTATAATTCTATATTGCAATCCTTTATAAAATGAAGTCATTAGAGTTACCTCCCCTGTCAATGTTTAATTCCTTAAATTTTAAAAAAGCTCTTTTTCCTTTGTAATTATGTAAAAATGAATATGTCATGAGATAAAGAATTATAAGCCTGTACGTTATAAACAAACACTACTGTATTTGCAATTATAGAAAAACACCCGAACCTCCTTAAATTCTATATTCTCTATTAAATGAAGTTTAACAACTGACTTGTTATTTTCTAAAGCACTTGTGTATCTCAAAGACAACAATTGATAAAACTTGTAGCACTTAGTGATTTTCAAAGTGGAGGGAGCATAAAGAAGGGAGTTGCCATCTTATACTGCAACCACTCTTTCTACCAAATAAAATTATCAATTCAGTATAAATTAATTAGAAATCAAATAGTTAACAACCTTTATTGCACTTAAATCTACTTGATATCACAATAAATTAACAATTCAACAAATATTAATACACAATACACATGTAATTATTTGCAGCAGCACATGTTATTAAACCAACTGGCTACCAATCATTTGAATAGTCTAAGCAGCTTTGTAAAACAATCTAGATTTTTCAAATATTCACATTTTTTATCAATTAAATTTTAAATTATTTAAAGAAAGAATTAGGATGGTTTTTTTTCTTTTTAATAATAAAAAAGGCTGAATGAATCACAAAATTTCTTTCAGCAACCAAAATGAGTTTTAATAAATAAAATTTTCATGCAAAGAATATGGTTTATATAAAATTTGGCACTAATGGAGGCTTCAATATTGTACAGTTGGAATGTACCTACTGCCTAGATGAGTTCCACATAATTTTGGTCGGTTGAAATGTCGTAAGATAAATTATTCTCAATGAAAACATAGCATGCTTTTGTTCCTTATAGAACATTCAACATATTTTAGAGTCATTTGATTGTCAATCAACATTTTCCAGCAATTTGATTTGGGTTTTATTTCAAGTCTCCTCATCTTGTTCAGGAATTGGACTGTGAGTATGAACCTGTTCATTCCACCAGGACTGAACGTTAGTGGACACATTCTCACCAATTAGAACACTTTCAGGTGATCGTTCATGGTTAGGTGATGATGATACCTCTATGTTACTCTCAGCTACTTGACTTAAACTTATACTTCTACTTCCTGTAATGACAATCAATCAGTTAGTCCCACACAAAAATTATAAGGTTCAGAAAAAAACATTAAGCAAGTTCTGAAGTAGCAAATTACCAAAGATATAAAGGATCACTCATTTGCCTATCAGATTTAGAAATAGAAAAAAAAAGTAAATAATACAAATACAGGGCTGTAGACACTGGGGATCCTGTCAAACATAATTTGTTCAGTTCTGTGTCATTCTACATACCACTAGACAGCCTGGCTGTTCTCTTCTTTTGACATGCACTATCGCTAAGTGTTGGAGACAGATATTTTCTCACAGAAGTGCCCTGAAATAAGATGAAAGCTGGAAATTAGATAACTAGCATAACCAGATCTTCATAGTACATATGTCCAATAAATTTAAAGAAACAAGAAAAATAAAATGTAGCCAAAACATTTTGGAACCAAGTTCAAGGAGTTTAAATACTGAATATGATTGAATATTTTTATTTGGTGAAAAGTTGTTATTAGACACCTTTAAATTTGTATTTAAAGTTTTTTGTGCTTTTTGAATTTGCACAATGTTTTTTCCAGTAGAAAATACAGTGCAACATTAAACTTTAGAATTCTCAACTGTATTTGCTGCATTGTCATAAATTGTAACATATTGTTAACATTGTAATGCAGAACTTGGACCCCAAATATTCACTTTCTATATTCCACAATTTAAAACATTAATTTCAACAAAATTTTGATAGATTGAAAACTGGTCTTTTACACTCCTTCTCTTTTTCCCAAAAATTAAAATGCATTTAGGAATTGGAGATTACTTTAACAATTGTAATTCTGTATGAACATTGTCTTTTCATTATTACCTGTAACAGAGGAGATGAAGGTTGTACAAGTATATTTGGTGGGTGCATTTCTACTGTTCCTTTCTTTCTCTTTCTCACACCAGGACCATCTATTTTATTTTCCTCTATATTCTCTGTAGAATTAGAGGGTTGTTCTGAGACTGTAAACAGCATGTCATTGGTTGCCCTCAAGTTAGATATGATATTGGAATGCTCTTTCTGCAATGATAGGTTAAAATAATTTGAACATCCAATGGTAGTCTAACAAATGTCCATTTTTAAGAGGACATAAATCACAATATTAAGGCCATGTAAAACTGACTCTCTGGTTCTTGGACAACTGTGTTATTTAAAATTGGTAGGTAGGTAGGAAATTCTGTTTTTCAATTGAATTGATTTCAGGAAAGGGATGGCATTCTTGGTCAATAGTTTTTTAATTTGAAATTAGCCCTGATTTCCCTGAGATTTTCTTACTTGACCACATATTTATACATAAACAGGAGAGAATGAAAACTGGTTCTGATAATTAAAAATTTTAAAGTTGCATGTTTTGATCACATAGCTATGACTCTTTCACCAGGTCTTTACCATGAGTTTCAATGGATGGATTTTTTTATTATAAGGAAATAATTTTTAAGGGTAGGGATTATCTGAAAACTAGAATTCTTTTAAACTTGGCCAAAAGTTCCTGATGTGGTTTAAAACCTCGTTTTATCTGTGATTACTGATATTCAATAAGACTTGCACAATAAATATTTCTTTAGAGTGACACAAAATAATGACATTTTAACTTGGTATTCCCAAATTTTCATCCTTTCATTTAATCTAGTTCTGTATTTACAAAAGATTGTATAAAATTGGCTTTTGCAAAAATATATAATATTATATTCCAGTTTGAGAAAAATCTTGTGACATAATTATGATTATTTTTTGATAAAGCAGGGTAAAAGGGGAACATAAGAAATAGTTCTGCCTTCCACAAGCATCTGAGCCTAACTTCATGTTTGATGACAGAACATTTTAAGTCAAATCAATTTACAGCCAGGCGACTACCTGCTTGAAAATCATGTGAGGTCTTTTGTTGAGTATGTAATTTGCATTGAAAATATGTTTGTAGGAACTTACAGCTCTAATTCTCTTGAGACATTTATCAAGCCAGTTCCTAATAGTTTGTTTGGCTACTTCCTCCTCAATCGTGTACTCCAACTCTTGACGACTCAGTAATTCTTCTAACTGTAAACTTTTACAGATATCTACTGATCTGTAGGACAGCATACTATACAAAAGATTAACATAAAGTAGGTGTCAGAGAATAATAGGGCCACAAAACATAATTATAGCAGCAAATGAAATACAGCATTTGCCAAATACATTCATGCTTGGAGAAGCACTGTTGAGTTAATTTAAAAAGATAACCCAAATCAAATTTATCTGAGCTCTGTAAAACATCACAATAGACTAATACAGCAATTCAACTTCTGTCCTCGTAAAACACATTGCATAATCTCAACGTCCTTGTAAATGACATCTTGCCCCATGAAAATCAACCAGAACAGTGACGTTTCCAGAATACCATTGTATTTCTGAAACGGTCCATAAATCTAATAATAAAAATTATTTACTAGGCAAGTTAGACTTTTCCAGATGAACTCGACTATTCCTTAAAAATGGCTATCAGTGATAAATGATTGTGATAAAATATTGACGTCATCAGTTTAATTTGCATGAGAACTTTTACAAATAACAAGATGTAAAAGGTTTCAATAAAATTATAATCATATTCCTCCTATTAAGCCCCAAGGTGGCTAATAATAATTGGCAAAATCCAAAATTCAAGTCTGGTTGAAATTTTTTTTGTTTCCGTAGCTTTAAATCTTTTGAAAAGAATATTTCTAGTTTTGGTTACCTACATTAGAGGTCTCTTGATATCAAATGGCCATTATCTTCAAGAATTTTCTGTTCTTCCATCTTTCAATATTGGGAAATTGTGGGGGTGCTTATTGCAACAGGGGCTCTTAATCCCTGTCATCTTCAAAACAAACATAATAATATTTTGACCTACACTGCAAACTGACTTACAGTCTACAAACAATTATACTGAATATTGCAAGAGGAATTTTTCAGTAAAAATATTGATATTAAAAATATATATTTTTGTTGATTAAAATAAAATAAGAACTTACTTTAGAACATCATGAAATGTTACATCTAATCCACTGTGTAGTTTCTCTAACTCATAACACATATGTTTAAACAGGAGTCTGTCTTTATCTAGATCTACTTCTAATCTTCCAGTCAGTAATCGGATTAAAAACTTTACTCTTCTCACAGGTATGGACCCCTAGAATAAGCAAGTCCATTCAAATCATAAATATAACAGACTTAAACTAAAACTACTTATTAATATTTGAAAAAAAATCTACATGTATCTAAGGCTATTTCTTAAATAATAAATAATTGTACAACTGAGGTGCTTCGCAAGCGCAGCATGATACGACTGCAGCACATTGAAATGTGAAAGATGAACAAAAGTCCTTTGGGTAAGTGTGGACACAGTAAAGTGCTGGACACAGTAAAACGCTGGACACAGTGATATGACTGGATAAAAGATCATTTTGACTCATATTATCCTCAAAACTGGTGTCACTTTGTTAATTTTTTCATAAGAAATCATTTGGGGAAAAAACCCATTGTATTAAAAAAATAAATTTTTTTCACATTAAATGAAATGAAATTTAATTCCTCTCCCCCCAGTACTTTGACCCCTTATAACTCGGAAACGGTAAAAGATAGAGAAAATCTGCTGTCATACTACTAAAAGCTCTCATTGAGAGGAATCAAATGCAAAAAACCCCATCTAAATTGGATGAAAAATAAAAATTTCTCATCTCCTGCAAAATACATTTTTTAACCCCTTGACCCCATTTATACAAAACTTCGAAAAAGCTACAAAAAAATACTTGGAGTAACTATGTTGCATTTTTTATGAGGAATCATTTGGAAAAAACCCCATCGAAATCGGATCAAAAGTAAAATTTTTCCAAATATACCTAATGGAATTACCACTCGAGTACTCCCCACTAATTTGACCCCTTTTAGCTCGAAAACCGTAGGAGATATAGAAAATCTGTTGGCATCCTACCGAAAGCTCTCATTGAAAAAAATCAAATGCAAAAAAACCCATCAAAATCAGATGAAAAATAAAAATTTCTCATCCCCTGCAAAATCACATTTTTTAAACCCTTTGACCCCTTTTATACAAAAATCGGAAACAGCTACAAAAAACTGCTTTCCTTTACTTTTGTTGCATTTTTCATGAGGAATCACTTGGAAAAAACCCCATTGAAATCGGATCAAAAGTAAAATTTTTCCAAATATACCTAATTGAATTACCACTCTCCCCACTAATTTAACTCCTTTTAGCTCTAAAACCATAGGAGATAGAGAAAATCTGTTGGCATCCTACCGAAAGCTCTCATTGAAAAAAATCAAATGCGAAAAACCCCATCAAAATCAGATGAAAAATAAAAATTTCTCATCCCCCTGCAAAATCACATTTTTTTAACCCTTTGACCCCTTTTATACAAAAATCGGAAACAGCTACAAAAAAATGCTTTCCTTAACTTTTGTTGCATTTTTCATGAGGAATCACTTGGAAAAAACCCCATCGAAATCGGATCAAAAATAAAATTTTTCCATAATATACCTAATTGAATTGACCCCTCCCCCACTACTTTGATCCCTTTTAGTTGAAAACGGTAAGAAATAGAGAAAATCTGTTGACCTACAACCGAAAGCTCTCATTGAGAGAAATCAAATGCAAAAAAAAACATCAAAATTGGATGAAAAATAAAAATTTCTCATCTCCTGCAAAATCACATTTTTTTAACCCTTTGACCCCATTTATACAAAAATTGGAAAAAGCTACAAAAAATGCTTGAAGTAACTTATGTTGCAATTTTTATGAGGAATCATTTGGAAAAAACCCCATCGAAATCGGATCAAAAATAAAATTTTTCCATAATATACCTA
>JAULBM010053155.1:0-10479 GCA_032357055.1 Geukensia granosissima
TTTTGTTAGTCATTTATTGTTTTATGTTCACCATTTTTGCTTTAGATTAGGTCGATTGTCGTGTTTATTTATAGTTTCATAATTTGTATTTCGGGGCCTTTTACAGCTTCCGTTATAGTATGGGGTATGGTTCATTGTTGAAGGCCATTATGGAACCTGTGAAGTTAAAATTCTACTGTCACTTGGTGAGTGGTTGTCTTTTTCAATCATGCCACATCTCCTATTTTTATATTTAGGAAAAGTGTAGTTGTCATGTGTTTCATCCAGTTTTGTTTTTCCTGGATAAGGATCAAGACACAACACATATTTAGAAGTATACTGCAGTTAACTTATTTCTTATCTAATTTGTTTACCTATTTTTAATGAATGAGAAGCGATAACCACTAAATAAAGCATTTTTCAGTCATAAAATATCTTTTATATATATTTAAAGTTTAAATTTTAAGTTTACATTAGCTTCCTGCATTTACTTTGCAAAAATGAGGAGGAAGGCCTAAATGAAAAAGCAAATCGAAAGTTGTTGCCCATTGGGATGTCAATCGTCTGCTTGATGAAATTCCAGTGTCAGACTTGACAAATTAAATATTTGGAAGTCTTACATTTATGTCTTCTTTGTTACATTTGTTCTAAGTTTTGTGACGAAAAGTTCAATTTCTACTGATAACAGAATTGAAAAATAATATAAAGTATGATTGACTAAGAGACAGCAATTCAAAACGTGTAAATCAAAAACTTCTACAGGTTGCACTAAGGCCTTTGATATTGTATCTTAATCAAGTCAAGAATAGATAATCCATTTTAAGGTTTTAGAAATCAATGTTTACACCTGTGTTAATCAATTAATAGTTTGATATTTTTTATCAACTGAAACAAACATAGATTACGTTAATATGAACATTATACGCTGTTTTCAGGAGATAAACATGATAAAGGAGTTAAAAATCTGACCAAAATCATGGAAACTTTATCAGAATCATGAAGTGTCTAACGAATAACAATATGTTTTTATATTGATTTTAATGCGATTTCCTAGGTATTCCAGTGCCATCTCTCCGCACAAATAAATCAAGCTAGATTCGCACGTTATTCAATAACACATTTTATCATTATTGTACCAACAAAACTTATGTTTACTATTTTAATTATTTGTTTTTGAAGTCGAATGCAATTTCTAAACAAAAACATCGAGTTTAAATGGCTGACATGCTTAATTTTGAACATATAGCGATTGGTAAATACACTTTGTAGAAGTAAAATTTAGCACATAGCGTTGTCTTTGTCCCTTGTTATTGCATTTGCACTTTGAAAGTCAATCCAATGTCAGCATGCTGTAATATTACAGTTGTTGGTAACCAAAATTACTTACATAATTGTTGGTGTCGTAAGACCGCATATAAACCACAACATTATAACAAAAAACTTGTAACATTTATTACACATGGTGTATTCCCGAAAAAACAATTCGGCCTCAGTCTGTAAAATATTCAAGTCGTAAATTTTTACGTATGTCTGTTCATTGAAAGTGCCCTGAAAATCACAATTTTATTACATATCCTACGTCCTGCGTGCAGTAGTTTTGCCATAATACTGTTTTAAATCTTTGTTCAAAATCATTGAAATCAATTTGAAGATACCAAAGGGTATTCAGAAATCGTTAAGTCAAATGACAGGCACTATGGTCTTGCAAACAAGCTGAAAGCAAAGGAAAACATATTACTTATTTACTTCAATAATAAGTTATACTGGAGTAACACAGAACGTATATCTCTTAAATCATTTTTTATTTAGAAATTGGTAAATGGTTTCCTGGCCTATGACAAACTTACCATTTTTCCTATTTATATATTCATATGATTATGTGAAATATTTTTGTAAATTAGCTAATAAACAATATTTCTAATTATAAAATATGGTTATGTCATATTAAATATATTATATATTTTTTTAAAATATGACTACGTTTTTTGTACTATTGAAACCCAAAAAGACGATTGACTGGATACAATGTATATAGAAGCTGTAGAATATGGAGAACACAGTTTGTTCTATGTTAAGATCTGCATACTGTCGGATAAGTCGCCATGTGCCAAATCTCGTCATACAGCAGTGTGCGTTCTCTTTAATGGAAACATGTGTCATTTTGTAAAATACTGATTTGGAAAGGTAAATATTTGTGTTACTAAACACTGTTTATAATTAAATCGTGTTTTAATCGTTAAGTCAAATGACAGACAGACAAGACCATCGCCAAAAGAGCAGATAGAGTGGACAAAACAAACATAAACCAATGTGCAGAAAAATTAAGCTTTCACTCTGCCATCACCTTTCAAAAGTCATAGACGTTCATTAAAAAGTTCTTTACGGTGACATTAAATCGGCATATGATTTTAAGCTTGGAATACAGATCTGTTCTTCGTATCTAAAGATTGATGATTCAACAAGCTCTTTTATTAATGACATACCAAATATTATGGAATGCGTAACAACAGAAAAAATGAATTTAGTGCTTTGTAAAAGTTGGCCGATACGGGTATACTTCTTTGTTTTTCGGCTGCAGGAAAAAGAACTTTGAAGGCAACAAAAGGCTAGATTTCCCTACAAATTTTGTGCTTTGATTTTTGATCATCAAAAGCATGGCTGCCTTTTCTAAATATAGAAAATAGGGGTCTGACCGAAAATTTTTGCATATATCTCAAAAACCGTTACCTTAAGCCAAATTCTGATAAAGAGTAAAAGTGTTCAGCATTATGGAGTCTATCAGTGGTGTTATTTTTTTAAGGAAATTTATTAACGCTTGTCGGAATTTTTGCCCCCTTTAAGCCGTTTTTTAACTGATTTGGAAATATCTGAACCAGCTGTCCTTTAACAATTATATGCATCATTCCATCCTGGCATGGATTAATGAGGAGGCTCTGTCAGGTGAGCGATACAGGCTCCTAGGAGTCTCTCGTTTTTCATCGGATAATTTTGATTTACCATTGAACATCAACGCATTTTGCTGTTACAACAAGTATTAACCTTTATTGTAATAATATAAAAAAGGAGATGTAATCATTGTACGAAGCTATACAAATTATTCCCTAGTTAAATCGTGTGATATAGGCATTAAAACAGAAGATGTATTACTAGTTCGTTTTAGCAATGTACTTTATTTTTCATATATTGTAAAATTGTAAAACGATTCAACACAATTTCACAACTGGTCTTAAATATGCCAGCATAAATTAAGAATTGTCTAAGACAAATAATATAAGATCAAACATCTTCTTGTGGCCACCTCTGTTCAGCATCCGCTTGATGTTAAAGGCCCCTTTTCCATTCGCCACTATTAAAGATTTTATCATGAATGAACTTTTTATGAGGTCACTTGTCTTAAATGGGCATTTCGACTTTCCCAAAGAAAACAGAAGTTTGACTGTAGTTTAACATATTTTTATGGATGTGGAAATAACAACTTTTCATGAAGATCACAGATGTAGACAGACTGTTACTGCAATATACCAGAAGTTTATGCTTTGATATGATATCCTGTTGTTAATTTTTGCAAAATGTACAAACTTGTCTTGTTACTTCCGAGAAAATGTACATCATAAAGGAAACGCTATTCATTATATGACGGATTTAAAAATCTGTTAAACTCGTTTATTATTCCAACATATAATATTTATATGTAGTCTCTTATGTTCTTTTACTAAATATCAGTTGTTCACTGTTTGGGCATCAAGTACAAGTAACTGATTGGCTGACGCCGATTTTTCGCAGAAGAGAAAAGTTATTTTCTTTTAACCGGAACAACATGCTAAAAACCCCAAAATATTAAAGAGGAAAAAATCAAATATATAGCATTCTTTGAAATGCCAAAAATAAAAAAAAACATTAGCATATAAAAATATTGTCAATAAAAACAGCGCTGCTGAATATAACGAATAATAAGAATAAAACGCTTTACTCAAAATCGCATTAGTCATGTTATTGTCTCATTGCAAGAAATTACAACTTCCAAAAGCAGTGCACGATAATACAAAACAACACAAATCTCACACTTGTGAAGACGTATAAATATTTTTCACTGCATTGAACTCAAACCACTTAAAAACACTTATTTGACTTGAAAAAAAAGGTTTACTGGATAAAATACAAGGTAAAATAGATACGGTCCTTTGGTGCTTAACATCATGTAAATGGTTCGTACTGCTAAAGCTTTAGTTTTCTAAGTATGCATCAGTTAGAAGAACAAATATAGTTTGGGTTCAGATTAAGCTTTAAGACCAATGTCAGGAATGATAACATCAAATGTAGACTTGCACAGGAACAAAACTTAGAGTGTCATAAACATAAATACATTAAAATATAAATTTAAATTAAAATTGAGCCACAATGTTCAATGTTCAATGTTTAAGTTTCAGTCCATACGGCAACTTAAATTTTAGACTGTTTCTTTCATAATTAAAGAAGCGTCCATTAATTTGCTCATCGCACTTATTCTGCATTCATTTTAATAAGCATAAGTTTCGAGGTATATATCATTGCAAATTGTACTGTATAATTTCTTTAAGTTATTTCTTTTAGAACACTAGGCGTTTTCTAAAAAAATAATAAGAAGAAAAACACACATTTCTTGTGATCCTCGTTTATACAAAATTATCATATTTTTATTTTCGAAAATTGAAATTAATGGTTATTTCCAACTGATCTGGTTTCTTATCTTCATGTCAGTGTCATTACAGTACACGAAAAATATACGGAAAGCTATTATTATCAAATTTATAGCAATTCGGTACAGTTAAAAGTAAAATGAATAACATTTATGAGCGGAACAAAACCAAACTATGAACATAAGAAAAAATTAGAACGTAGACAACTTAATAAAACTGTGTTATCATGTGCGTAAAGAGGAGAATCATTCCCATTTTTCAAATGTTTCACAAAATGATACAGGTATAACATTTACTCTGATGAAAAAAAGTATATATCAACTGTCATTTAACGGTAATATCCTCTGTAACGGATATGACCTTCGTGCTTCCGGTAAAAGTGTTTAACACGTCTTTCATTTCTCTGAGCAAAACGCCTTGGCCTAAGTTGTGGACTTTTCTGCTATTTGACGGTGAGAGCTGTTCTTTATTCATTCAGGTTTTGACATCTTGTTACATTTGATAATTTAGCAACCAATTGCTTGCAATACCTATTCAATTAAATTTAATTCAGGTGACATGGAGGGTAATGGAAATATCTCGGTGGACACTGCTTTAATAAGATCTTGTATAATTCGGACTCAATGTGGCTGATCGTTGTCTTCGGAATACAGTGGCCGATCGTTGTCATCGGAAGACACTGGTCTGTCTGCAAGAGAATGATTCTCCATACGTTCCTGTCCAAGATTCCATCAAGATATATTTGGCCATTTAGTGTACCGACGATAATCTGTAACGGAATTTAACAGTCGTTTGAAAAGCATGCTTTGCCACCGCCACCGTATGCGGTTGTTTCATAACTTTGTTGTTGAAAACGGTATTAGTTTTCATCCAAATACAAAATTGACTGTCCACACACTTAAAAAAATACCGACCAAAAAATCCGCTTCCTAATATGTTCCGGTGGCGATAAAGACTTTACTATTTAGGCGTGCCTGACGCTGTCTACCAGTCGATTAAGGGCGGGAGTTTTAAGGTTGTACCAGCAGGCAAAATCTGTGCAAACTATCTACAGTCCTAACACTAATGCCACCACCAATAGACCTCAAAACTCCTGATTAAACTGCTGTAAAATGGGTTTAATATGATTTGATTGGCAATTCAGTAGTCGTTTTACGGTATCGAGCGATTCGTGGACGCTATTTGACGGACCCTCTCTGTTAATGGCGTGCTAAACGTCTACTAATCGCAAAGATGATCACTCCAAAATTGGCTGCTATTCAACGATTACTTAAGACCGCTAGCGTTTACCAATTGTCATGTTTTTCTTTTATCTTTTCAAAAAGATTGTTAAAAAAACCATTTAAGGAAACATTACTACGTGTTATCAGTCAAAATAATTTTGTATTCAATTTAGTAGCTGGATTTTAGGCGAGACATGTGCGAAAGTCATCGTAAGACAATGTTTTGATGAACTTTATAAGTCTAAAACTTGCAAAAAATTGTAGCATTTTTTCAATATCACTGATTATGTTAATATCAAAAAGTGTAACTTATTAGTAATAGTGTGCGTATGTTTATATTAAATGTATTAAAAGTTACAGTGTTAGTTTTAATAACCTGAAATTTCTTTCCTACATCTTATGGAACTGGCAAACAAGTAGGGCGTGCAATCAAATGGACAAAAACAACATAAACAATTAAAAGAAGGTAAAATGAAGTAATTTTGTCAACAATCTCTTGATAAAAAATAAAAATGCAAGCCAATATATTTAACAACTTCGTTTCGTGCCCAAAGCGGATTTAGTGAATAAAAGTCCACAGCTTGACACTTACACATCTCCCTGTTTATGGCCTCTAACGTGTCTGATGAACCTAAATCCAGCGTATGATGATTGGTTCTTTTCGGCATATATTGACTAATCTTTCATTCAAATATTGTCAAGAAATGATTTCAAATTGTGACTGGTGGAGAGAAAGTATACTGTAAATAAATTATTTTATGCCAGACAAAATGGAAAACAAAATAAAATTTCATTGGCATTTTCTGTTAATGACATCGAGCCTCAAAAACATAAAAACAAAATAAAAAGGAATAAAGAGAACTGCAAAGTTAACATCACTAACAACGAATGTATAACAAGCGATTGGACTTCGCTAACATTTTAAAGATAAGGTTTCTTCAGTACGTTTGTTAAACGTAAACCAAAAACATGTGTTTCCTGTCTCGTTACTTAACATGCATAAAGATAAACGCGGAAAATGTATTCCCTCAACATCATATAGCTATTTATCTTTAAAATAAAATATAACAATTACACGCAGCAACGTCAGAAGTTCAAACCAGAACTGTTAATTGTTCAGACATTTTTCTACAATGACACTCAAATATTTTATGACGTCGAAATTAGGATGTGGATGATTGTTTTCATCATCCTACAACAATGTCGTTGCAATAAAATACACAGATTGTACATTATATGGTAATCGTTTTGAATAACCTATTAATATGATTAAATATTTTATCTATTGAAAGGAATTCGAAGATTCCAAAGGGGAAGACAGAAATCGTTAAGTACTGACCGATCGATGAAATTATGTACAGAGAATAAAATGAAAAAGCATCAAATCGTACAAAAAGCGGTAAAAATCCACTCACAAGTACAATATGAAAAAGTAATAATAATCGACTAATGAAAGCTAAAACGTGAAACATGTAACAATTAAACATGCAACGGCGACAATATCGAAATATCAAGTTCCTTGCTTGAGCCAGGCACAAAGTGAAGTAGGTTGCTGATTTAAGCATGCTTGTTAGCGCTTAATCCATCACTGACACTGGATGGTGGCTTTAAAAATAGAAAAAAATAAACCTTAAAAACAGTTGGCTTAAAATGCAAAATTAACAATGTTGAATAAATATGAAAAATGTTGGTAATGCTATATGTACATTTCAAGGAGTGACCTGTCATCAGTAGCATTAGAACCGAAAAGTAGGATCCAATTGTAGCAAAAGAAGAACTTAAATCCAAACAAACAGAAAGAGGAACATAATTCTACTGCAAAGACAATTACTTACCTTTCAGCTGGCTTTAACTTTTTAACAAAATAAGTATCATTCAAGTTTTTTTTTGTTAATTTGTTTAGTAAATGATACAAAAACCTGAGAATGAAATTGATATAATGTCTTTAAAATATAGCACTCTAACCAACTTTCTCGAGTCAACTAATTCATAAATATTTCATCAAACATTTGGCATGCGTTTACAGTAGAAAAGCAGCATTTGGAAGAAATAACATGAAAATAATAATAATGCAAGTACGCATTTACGTCAATTCCTGAAATTTTTAAAAACATGTCTAAAAAGCTTTATGTCGTCTCTTTTTATTAAAATAGAGGAATCTTGATTTTTTTTTAATTAATTTGAACATGATATGATTTATTGCTAACATAAAATACTTAGCATTTGTTGATATATTCAGTATTTTGCAGCTTATACGCGTGTGGAAGACATACTTTTCTTATGTAACTAAAATACATCAATAATAATTATTTCAGTGAGTGTTGAGTAAATCACATTTTTCACAACTTAAAATTCATTTCAAGCGAATATGTTTTCTTCTTTTAAAAGCAAAAATAAAAAAAAAACACTCGACAGAAACTTGCGATGTGCACACAAAGAGGACAACGGTCGCCTTTCAGTAAAAGGCAACTAAACCCTTTGTTCATCAGATGAAATGAAGTTTATTTTTGCACAATTTATTGATTGTACCGATTCAGAAATTTCACTTCCGTACTGGTAAAACATATTGCGCATTCTCAGCGTCCTCGTAAATGATGACATGTTTTCTGAAAGATTATGTATTGTTAAGATAACAAGAAAAAAAAACCATGAAAGTGACTAATGACGAACTAATGATTTGAGCCTATATTTTCCCAATTGTCGCGAGCAAATTAAATGTAAATATTTTTTTCAGATAATAATCTCACGATACTTTTAGGTAATTTAACATTATATTCCATAAGCATGATATTTGAGTTTTTTCCGCTTGGTCATAGAATCGAAACAGAAGCCTTTTAAAGGTGCAGTTCTAATTTCAGGCACGGTACTAAAACCCTTTCACATCTTGACTGAAAAGCTTTTGCTATAGATTGGTTTACTAACAAATGAGGATTAGCATTGGGGGTAGAGTTAAAACAAATGGGTTAAAATATCAATTTCTTATTTTACGCATGACAATATAACCCTTTTGTTTACTTTGAAATCTTTTGAACTTGATTCTGACATAGAATGGCTGTTAAAGGTTTTGATTTAGGATTGTTTTTCATTTTGTTACAGAACGCTCTTTCCAGTGTCAGCATGTA
Source organism: Geukensia granosissima (assembly GCA_032357055.1). Lineage (NCBI taxonomy): Eukaryota > Metazoa > Mollusca > Bivalvia > Mytilida > Mytilidae > Geukensia > Geukensia granosissima. Next base: position 9,001 of record JAULBM010053155.1, read on the forward strand.
AAACAATCGATACGATCTTTAATTTTGTCGTAAAATTAACTCGACTTTTAAAACAAGAACTTAAAACCATAAAAAATGTCCTTGATTTTGAAGAACATGTATAACTAAATGGAAAAAATGATTTCAGAATGAAGTGGCTCAAAATTTGGTTAAAAGTACGGACTATTCCTAATTATTTATTGTAAATTTAGATACCTAGCCTTTTATATTTCTGGCGTCCGAAAAGGAATTTTTATTACATGGACAAATTATCATATATGTATATGTATAAAATATTAAATTATTTATCAAAATTTAATTCAAGAATACTTTAAACAATTAAATACATAAAGCTTACATATTTAATAAATATAATCCATGCCTTGATTCGTGAAGCGGAGGTTTGTGACACGTGATAGCGTCTTCAATTGATGAAAGTTTTTTGTAATGCAATTTCAACAAATTTCATATTATATTATTTGTCCCGTTTCTACATGCCTGTTATTAAAATTTTTTTCTAGTATTTGAGATTTTAAGAGAACTAATTGCAAGTAGAGCCAATTTAATATGTAAACATCTTTAACGGAAAATTATTGTACAAAACAAATTAAACGTTTAATTGCTCCATTTTTAGAATTTAAGCATACATAGAAGATTACTTATTTTCATACAAATTTTAATTTTCCTTAAGTAGACAAAATCATTAAAGTTATTACCGGGGGAATTGTCATATAAGACTGAAGAATGATGAAGACGTTCTCCAAAATTTACGAACAAAGCGAGATAACCAGTTTGCACTTTTTTTACCTTAGCATACCCCGATATTACACACATTTCATCTTGTGTTCATAAGTATATTCTTTAGTAAGGTCATTTTAGCGAATCAGCATAATATCTCTCTATACTCATGATACTGTATGTCAAAATTTTCTGGAGTGCACTAATTATATATGCGTTTCCGCCTTTGGATTTATTTTAAATCAAAAGACAGAATTATACAAGGCTTGACGGTTCATGCTTTACACTATTCACTATTATCTGCCCTAAATTTCTCAGGATTAAACGCCAGAACAAAGATGGCCAACCTGCAATGTTAAATAATCATAGAGAAATTCAGAGGCAGATAATATTATGTAAAACGTTATTGCATAGTGAACAGCCGTTTGATGAAATGTTAAAGGTGGGATAAGTCTTTCTTTTGATTTAAACTTAAACACGGTGCATAACCGTAACGGAACCTTTCGGTGGGAACGGATCCTTCCGGAAAAAGGGACGGAAACTTCCAGATTAGTTGTTAAGTTTTGGTTAGGTGAGTGAAAAAAAACCGTTCAATTTAACGTCTACTCACCTTATTTTAAAAATCCATAGGTACTACGGAATTTGTAAGATAACAAATGTATTATTTCATTGAAAATTGTTACTTAAACTGTTTGCCCACATGAAAGGAAACGAAATTACAATATTCAGAATTCGTCTACTGTCACGCTAGAAATAGTCGTT
>JAULBM010053166.1:0-10479 GCA_032357055.1 Geukensia granosissima
ATAACAAATTATGTGTATTCAATGTTGGTCAATTTGTTTGTTTTGTATGAGTTATCTCCCTTTTGGAAAGGTATCTCCATATCGCTGTATCGTGAGAAAACATTCAATGTTTCTATTTTTCGAAAAATACACAATATTGACCGAGAAGGAGAAAAATTACTTTGAAGCCACTTAATAAAACAGACGAAGAATTGGTATTTGAAAATAAATTGTTGTGTGAAAGCAAATTCTTAAAACCTAAGTTTCACCATTACAGCCATATTGATCTACGTCCAATATGGAAGTCATACGCATCCATATAGATTATAAACATACTGCCTTTAGGTGAGGGTATAATGGTAGATTACCCCACGAAGAAAAAATATCACACGAAGAAAAAATATCACCTGAGACGAGTCGAGGGTGATATTTTTTCTGAGTGTGATATTTTTTTCTAAGTGTGGTAATCTACCATAACGCCCTCACCTAAAGGCAGTATGTTTTTATTATACCGAATGCCCTGATCTGATCTGGTTTTGTTGATGCAGGGGGGAGAAACCGAATCAAAATCGATTAAAAAATAAAAATAACCATCTCTTTGTCGCTGCTTACTAAAAAGTTTGGACCAGACCACCAAAAATTAATACCAACCTTTACTAAGTACAAAAAAATAAATGTCCCAAAATATTAAAAGAATCGGTTTACTGAAAGTAAGTTATTGTGTGGAAAGCTATTCGTTGACAGACCCACAACAACGTCGACGACATCGGCAATATAACGTACATCATTCGACAGAAAGTTTTGTACAGTAGAATAAAAAACAAAACAAAACGACTTGTCGTATGATTTTTGTAAGCGTGGATGGATGTGAAATAGTAATCGGTAATCTTCGGCCGGAAAGGGTGATATTTTCCGAGTTCGGCAATGATCGGTCTCAGAAGGTGATATTTTCGTTACTACGTTAAAATATCACCCGTTGCTAGGGATAGGCGGAGCAAAAAAAACACTACAAAATACCACATCATGAAGAACCAATGAAAAACTGGATTACATAAGGAATTTGCATAAAGTATAATAAAAGAAAATACCTAATTTCATTAATAGACTGTACTATCTACGCTAGCCGGCATGTGGTAACGAGAACACTTTGACCCTACTTTTCAAATTATGCGTTCGTCGTTTTATCGTTGATCTCAGTCATCGCCATGTTGTTGTTTGTATTGTGCATTTTTTAATGCTTGTCTAACCTGACGACATATGGCCTTAATACGTGACGCCGTTGGTAAAATACGGAAGAGTTACAGAACACTGATTTGCAAAATACAAAAATAAATAAAATTTAGGGAACATTTTGTCACAAAAACTTGAAATATATCCGTGAATAAATTAATAATAATGTTTTAATTACGTTTAATATTGATCTATTTTGTATTATCTTCCTCATGTCATTTATGAGCATTTACAATCAAGAGGTTTGACAGTTTAAGTCCTTTTAATTTGCTTTTGAGTAATTTTAAATATTTTAAGATTTTAGATTATATTTTCTGCATTGAGTAAATTTAAATATAAAAACTTTTTGGGAGACGCATTTTAGCTCTTAAAGGTTGGGTCCTAAGTCTGTTCTGGAAGTTATCAACAGCATTGCAGTGGCGTATTTACAAAAGGTTAAACACGGCGTTTCTGCGGTATGTAATTTCGTTTACAGTACATATCGCCTGAATATGGTAGATGTAACAGTTTGTAAGTGATACTAACCTACGTTTCACGAGCTGAGTCGCTCATGTTTTGGGTCTTCACTTTTTGAAGCAATAACAAAATCTGTAAACGGAATTTAGTATGAGATTAAACTATCTTATCGACAATAAAATTGGGTGTTAAAAATATTTCAAATGTTGTTGCTTGTCCTGAGTTCAAGTGAAAATTGTTGATTTTGTGAAAAATTAAAGTTCCGACGATGTCTAATTTTTGCATTTGTTGTACAACCAAGCTTATTTTTACTAACATAACACATAAAAAATACCAAAAGCTATAAAAACTATCACAATAACTTTCATTTTCTTAAATTTATAAATCCTTTGATCAAAAACTGATATATTGGAAAACAATTTTCCTAATAAGTGGAGAAAAACTAGGTGCATGTATAAAAATCCGAAATATACAAAAGTTACCGGAAGTTTTTGTACATAACAGTTGGTATGAATAATGAAGATTTCCTCAAAGGATTTTTCAAAACTCAGTACAAAGTGGGAGACTAAATTCATTAAACGTACATTAGTAATATCAATGATCCGGTCAATATAATTCTATAAGTAATAAAGTGGCGAATTGCAAATAGATACGGCAATCTAAATATAAATGTTTAAAAATTGTGGTCATGAGGTTACCAATTTATAAAGTGTTACAAATGTATTTACAAGTTAACAACAATCTGATCAAAACTGTTCCTGCATTAATCTTGATTGTGCCCTGAGGTTGACTTAACGTTTGTCTAATTTTACATGTTATTGTCGTGCTATTGATGATATTATTTGCAGGAATATTTTAACATAATTCTAAATAAACATTTATTGTTCTACCTATGTTTGTATTCTCTTGTCAAATTTGTAAATTTCTTGTTGTTTGTTTGTTGCTGCCTTTGTTTCTTTGATTATTCGTTTGACCACTTGATAGGAGAGGGTTTGGTACCCATTAAACCAGTTTAACCCTACGACATGTCTCATGTGCCTTTCCCAAGTCAAGAATTAATTTGGTTTGTCTTTGTGTAAAATGTTATGTTACATGTACATTTTTATAATATTCAGGTAAGAGCAGTATTTTTACTCAAACACGATTTGTTATTTGGGGCGATTTAGAGCTTTCCACAAGGGTGTTCCTCCCTTGCTGAATGCCTTGTTGAGACCAATAGATTTGTAATTTACTCCGTTTTTTCGTGGCTGGAGTGCAGTCTCTCTGACATTTATCCCATATGTTTTCAATTTTATATCTGTTACCTTTCTTTTTGGACACATTACTAGTGGCAATCTCCGCAGCAAAGTCTTCTGACATCCGGTTGTCAGTCGAAGACTCTGCCACGGGTAACGTGAGATTCCTCTTATGGCGAATAAACCACGCCTATAAATGACGTTATTAAACAGTTTACTTGCAGACGACTTTGACACGTGCGGGGAAACCATAGCTCATTTCCACTTAATTTAAGGTGCGGAGTTTAACTGTCATGGCAAATAACCCCGTTGCAGAGATCATGGGAGTGCAGTCGACTAACAGATCTGAGCTATGCCCGGAGATTATACTAATGAAAATTTAGGGTGTAATCAGAGGTAATAATATGTTTTCAATGGATATGTCATGAGGTATCGAACTCAGACAAACACTAGAACTTTTTTTATATATTTATTTTTCAAATTTGTAAAGGCAATTTCTCATCAATAAATATTTAACAGAATTATAAGAAATCATTTAAATCATTTTGGAAACACTTTTTTAGCATCTTGATGTTAACAAAATCATGTATAACGACATTTGGGACATTCTATAAGAGATCAATGATATTACAAGCAAACACCAAAAATAAATGATGACTGTCTGTTGTAAATATGTTGAAAAATTAAAACAATTCTTTTTTACTAGGCTTTTCTGTAGTTCTTCAATTTTGCAGGAATGGTGACAGAACTCGCATGTTGTTGTCAATTTTACGTTCCTGAAATAATTTTGACACAATGTAAAATATACTTTAAATAAATACGCCTTTATTTTATCAACCATCGTTTTTATTTGAGTTTATTAATGGGTAGTAGAAATATCTTTAATTGGTCTATAGAATACATTGAAACATTTGGAAGAAAATATTCAAAATGCTATGTGTGTTGTTACATTATACATTTACTTATTTAAAATATTTAATGAAACAGAAGAACTTAAAGAAATGATGCTTAACAAAGAAAAATCACAAAACGGAAACTTACTTTGTGTGATGTATATGATTTTTTACAAACAGTGGGTACATCAAATATGTCAGGGTTTTTGATGCCTTCTGTGATTCCATATATATTAAACTCAGATGTAGATCCTTCTAAAATAAGATATTAAACAGGCATAAATTTAAAGATTGATAAATATTCTGTGAACTTGTTAATTATATTAATATAATGATCGTATTTTATTAAGGCAAAACGAAAAGCTCATCGAGTTGAGTGTTTGTTTAACCGATGTTAATTTTTTCTGTTAATAAATGATCTGTTCTGTTCCATGTAGATATTTTTCAATAGAGAAGAAGTAAATGCTTTGTGTGGAAAAATATTATCGAAAATTCTAGAACATACGGAGTGTATCACAAAATACAGGCTTCATCAGGGGGACAGTGCAATGCCGTTCCCGTCATAAAATCCGATAAAGTGAAGAATGACGGAAATATACGAGCGTGTTCCGATCGTGGGACAGTTTTGTAAAGAATACACGTAACAGGAAACACACATGGGTCTAATGTTTATAATGAAATGTCTCTCTTAATCATCTAACTTGCTTTTGTCTTTTGAATAACGTTTTGACGTCATGATGATGTAGTCATGATTGAATGGAATTTCCCGGCCCTAGGGCAGAATCATTATTCCTGTAAGCGAGACGGAGCATGTTGACATATCTTTTCATCTGACAGAGACTAGCTCGATTTCGATCCTTGCTATATTTTTTTTACCTTATTGTGATTTATTATGTAAAAATACATTTTAGGAAAAGATTTGAACGGTAAGACCAGTATTATGTTCAAGCTTTACACTGTTTCATCCGATATATTTTCCACAAGTTTAAAACATAATAACTTATTCTTCGGATATGGTGTTATTTACTGTTGGCAGAGAAGGTCAATGAAATGTAGGTTTAGAAATCTAAACAAAAAAATGGAGCTATCAAGTATCTAACTACCAATGGCCTGAAATTCTATGCGCAGATGTACCAAGTAGCATTCCGCTTTTGTCATGTAGTATGACGTTGTGAGATTCCCAACAGTGGAGTAGAAAACATTCACTGATAACATTTCTTTTCCTGCACCTATATGAGTTTCTCCTTCATGTCTACCTACAATGTAATAATTTTTATATATTTTTACTCATCGCATACCTTATTATTAATCGCTGTGAAAGATAGCGTGCGTGTTACTGATTTACTCAAACAATTGCTTATGATGAGCAAAAAGAGAAACAAGAACGTCGAAATTAGAATTTGGCCTAAATCCGCTATTGCCGACAACGACACAAATATAAAGAATAAATTCGATAAGTGTTTGCCACTGATTGTCTATATGTTTTAAAAATAGTGACAAATGATGTGTATAATTCAGATTTAATATTAAACAGACTTGCACTGTTGAATATATAATCGTTTATTGAAAATAAACCGTGTCTTCTTGATTTTATATGAACCCCTTTTGTAAATCTTCATTGAAGAAAATAGCGAAGTATATGTATTCACTCTATGTCTAGATTTATTTGTTGCTGAAATATCGAATAACACTCATTTCATGCATCCCTCTTTAACAGTTTATATAAAATGCAAGACATAAGCATGTAGAACCTATTTTCATATTACAAAAAGAAGAACAGAACAGGTTTTACTGATGGAGGTCAAAAATGCCTTTCTTCTTTTTATTGTGTTTAGAAATTTCTATTGCAAGAAGAGGTCTGCCCAACTAATAACATGGTAATTAAAATGGGTTTTGCTTGCATGTCTCTATTTCATTTTGTTTTGAAAACAGAATTTTAAATTTAATTATGAATAAACTTTTTAAGATATCTTAACTCACTTACCAGGTACACAATTGCCAGTCAGTATTGAAGACAATGTTTCTTTTTCACATTTGTTGTTTTGGATGACATATGTTACATTCTGTGAAAAATAGCAGCTCTTAAAATGTTATTTCTTTTATTAATGTACATATGTATTCTCTTTTTATAAAATATCCACTGTAAACAATTAATAGATAAAAGAAAAGTTGAAACATAAACAGAAATTGGAATCCGCAAATAAGGTGTCATGAAGGGTAAGCATTCACTGTCTTGCGCACAACACCCGTCGTGGAATCCTATATTTCAAATCTGGGTAAACGTCAATCCATGAAGAGATCAACTTATATTTGTATTACCGGTAACAGCCCCATAACTAGTTTATGTACTCTGATACCATATAGTTAAACCATTTCGTGATGGTTTCCATAAAATTTCAGGAGGGACTACTTCAACCTTCATTGGATATATTCCTGTTGGAAGGGTCTTCCAAAAGGGGCTTCATTGGTTGAGGGTGATGTAATTATCAAAGTCTCTCCGTAGGGCTAACGATTTGAAGAAAAGGCTACTTTCTATGTACGATTAAAACCCATTTATAGCTCATTAGCAGTATTCAGTTGACGTCCAGCTGCACAGCCATTTTCTTACCCTACCCAAATCGCTTGTTTCAGGTTCAGTCAAAATTTCCTCATCTTAATGTTCCAGTCCATAGCATGGCTAAATATTGTCCGATAAACCTTCAGCAGCAATCAATAAACAATTTATATGAAACAATAAATATTATTTATATTGACAACACGGCGATAGTTGTTATTATTATGAATATAATCATTAATCTCGAATTTTTTTTTTCGTTCGAACCTTTTTATATGGACTCTTGCTTAGTTTTGGTGTCTATACCGAATCGGCAATAAACGACCAAAAAAATTGTTATTATCTTTTTGGTAAGTGCTGATGTGGGAAGTATACATTATGGACTTAAATAACCATTAACAGATACATCTATCACTTATTTGACCATACCTACGGTGACTTTGGACGGAATCAAACTAATTAAATATAAAAATATTTCTGTTCAACCACATCCTTGAATTTTATTTGAAAAGTAAGTATAAACACAATAGAAAATTTCCATTGCCAAACAAAGAAAACGTTATAACCCACACACAAAAAGTATTTAAACAAATTACCTCTAATGATATAGCAAACGGTACTCTTACCATGACCAGATTAATATCTTTTTTATTCCCGGACTTTGGTTAAGCAAACGACAGACAAAATAGGCATACGTTTTATAAAAAATGGTTTATTTAGAAACTTAATATTGTAATAGTACGAACGAATCACTAATAAAACTTACCATGCCTTTCCATTACCGTTTTCAGTATATACATTTCAGTGGATTTATTTTTGTGTCATGGTAGTTTCTTGTAGACAATCCATTTTCGTCTGGTCTTTTGATTGTAAAACGTTTTATTTTCATGACAATTTGTATTCATGTATTCTGAATGTAAGAAATTGCATGACTTACGTTTTTGAAGTCTTCAAGTAGAAACATTGGAGGCTGCTCTTTTCCATTGTAACGTATAAAGTTTATCGATAAGGCTTGCATTTGGTTTGCATAATCGTAGGAGATGTTACCATGAACCTATAAATAAAAAGCTTTAATGAAAACAGCTATACACCTTTAAATATTATAGGGGGTGAATATTTGACTAGAAAGGAAAATTAAAAGAAATGATAAGAAACAAAAGTTTCAACGCCAAAGTATGAAATTGAATTCCTTTTCATAAATTCTCTGCAAAAAGACTGATCAGGGCCATTTCCAAAAAGTAATTATCAACTTAGAATGGAAAGAATTATATGCACAAGTTGCCGTCGAGCATTAAAAAACCTAATCTTGTTTTATTGCGTTTAAAAAGAAAATTTGAACTAAAAATCCATTTCCTCGAACCTTTAAATTAAAAGGACCACCTCGGTAGTGTAATGGTCAGCGTGCTTGCCTTGGTGGCGGAAGATCGTGGGTTCGCTCCCCGGCCGGGTCAAACCAAAAACATTAAAATTGGTACTTGCAGCTTCTCCGCTAAGAACGCAGTATTTAGGAGTAAGTGCATATACTGGTCGGTACAGAGTCATTTGTAATGTGTTTCGGTAAAGTGGCCCGTCTTCCTGCAGATTGTTGCTTTCGTGAGCTAGCCATTAACAATCCGACTCAGCGTGTCGGTATGGTACAAATGCAGGTTTCTTTCATTATCTATCATCATTAATATGTTCTAGTGCTGGATATGCATGAAATATTTGCTGCTGAACGTAATGCACCATTCGTTCAATCAATCATAAATTAAAGGGTTCAGCTCTCGTTTCAATGACATGTAACATTTATTTCAGAGTTAGAAAGGGAATTCGAAGATACCATAGGGGCAGACAGAGATCGTTAAATCGGAAGAAAGACAAGACCATGGCCAACAAAATGAAACGAAAGACAAACATAGAACACACAACACGATACTGAAAACTAAAGCTAGAACAACAACCAGGGTGAGTTCAGGTGCTCCGGAAGGGTACGCAACTCCTGCTCCACTGGCGACACCCGTCTTGTTACTCATTGTAGTAAAAACCGGTGATATTTCATTTGTTTTGGGAAGTTCAATACTTAGATGATTTGTTATGTTTCTTGTCTAACCCTAAAACACTACCAATTTCATTAACAACAATTTTATATCAATATTACTTGATAAAGTATTATTATTAAAATTGATTCACACTACCTATTCTATGGGAATATTCTTGTTATACTTTGTAAATGCATTCACAAGAAAAGGTTTTACGTGACCTTATACAATGAAGATACGCATACTACTAAAGCTTTAATTCTTGTATACAAAAGAAGTCTGTTGTGGTTGACCAAAACAAAAATTATAATACTTACTTCAGAAACTCCTGTTACTTGACCTTTTTCAGAGTTGTATCCATACGCCAGAGTGGAGAACATCCCTTCCCATTTTTTTGGCATACAACAACCTGTTGTGCTGAAAATACAAAATACAGCAACGAAAATAATAACAAATGTGCTGTCCCCCATTATCTATGTGATAACCTGTATTGCAGCGGATTCTCCAATTTCGTTTATTTATATTAACGAATACGGAAGAGGGAAAGTTTTTTGTCAAGCCACAAGAGATTTTTAACAGTTCACTGCTTTTGTATACAAGAATTAAAACTTTAGTAGTCTGCGTATCTCCATTGTTTAAGGTCACGTATATAAATATTTGATTAAACCCGTATTTTGTAGTGTCAATAGAACGCCTGTTTACCCATAAATATTATGTGACATTCAAAAGTCAATGATCACAATAACTTGTCTTTAACCACTTTTTTAATTAGTGTTTATATTCCGATCTAGTATTTCAAGTGTTTTTAGCTAAATTCAAATTATTTGTGCATTACAAAATAACCATTGGAGCTTTAGTCAACAATAATTTTTGGTTTTCCGTTTGCATTTCCAGTTTTTGTGGCAATACAAAGTGTTTTATCATAAACAAATCCACAAATAAGGTATTTTTTTAAGTCTGGTCCCCGTTTCATAAAACAATCGTTAATTTAGCGTGCAAGGTATCCTAATCATTTCCTATGGCCTAACGTACACGTACATGTTAATTGGAGTTTAATGAAACGGCAGCCTGGTGTCTGTTCAGTTAAGCAGGAAAAATAATATGGTTTGCAAACAATATTGGAAAAGAAACCAAGAAATGAAGCTCCCCCGCCCTTTCGAGAATATGCGTTTAACAAATAAAGTACACTTTATTTAACCATTTTAGCGTCAGTGCGACAAATCGTACAATATCTTTATATTTATATAGTTTACAACATTATTACTTTTTTAGGACACCTTACTGATTTTTAGTCAGGTTAAGGTGGTTAGAGTTAACATATAAGTGTTTTAAAATACCATCTTTCCCTCTTTTTCTTTATTTCTACTATTAAAATCTAAAAACTAGTTCTGTTGTGACATTAAAATTTCATTTAATCGACATTTCATGTGTATTATATCGAATTGACATTTGAAGACAACCACAAATTATAAAGTTAACATCAACACATAAATACAACCAATATAAAAACTACATAAAATATGCCTACTACTCAAAGCGTTGAACATCTTAGATTTGTGACAACTCTACAATATACTTCCCCCACCGGGTCTCTGAAGCATCAGATGATAAAAGGTTAACATGAAATCAATTATACACGTCTGAAAATTAAGCTAACAGTGTAGGGATAATTTTTGTACCTGCAAATGTTTGTCCTTCCCTCAGTGGGATTCGACCTCACGTTGCTGTGCATGACACCTCTGGCTTCCATCGCCTGCACGGTGTCCAGCGCCTTAAACCACTCGGCCACCTAGGTTATATGAAATATAGCTTTCGGTGACCGGGTGATGCCTTTTCACGTAGGCGTTTCTAGAGATAGAGCGCAGTACATGATGTACTGTTGCTTGTAGATAGTATTTTTCATTTTTGCAGGCAAATTATCCCAGTTTTTCGTGTATATTGTAAAGGACCTCGTATTTCTACTCGATACAGCCACAACAAATCAATTTATACAAACGTCTTAAATTTGCGACAACTCTACAATATACTTCCCCACCGGATCTCTAAAATAATATAATTGAGTTTAATAAAAATTTCATATTTCAACGTTTTACATCTGGGTTTAATACTACAAT
>JAULBM010053177.1:0-10478 GCA_032357055.1 Geukensia granosissima
TTTTGTGTCAGACAACCGGTCTGGCACTGTCACCATTTGTGGCGGACCTTTAGCAGTTGTGTCGGTCAGGACCGACAATTTTCATAAACTCTGTTTAGGGGAAATATATATAGTGGGGGATTGATAAATTATAGTAATTTAATACAGAAAAAGGTCGTGAGATATTTTATATGTTGTGAAAGTCACACATTTGATATATGTGTGATTGATATATGTCGTGCAATTGATATATCCCAAGTTATACTTCCATTTAAATATTGAATAGAGTTGGAAACAAATGTTTAAGTAAAATAAAAATTCAACTGTATGCTCCTTCATTTAGTTTTAAGGTGGATGAGATTCTAAAATTATTTTGATGTGGCCAAATTATTTTATTTTCAGATTAAAAACAGAGAAATAAGTCTAAAGACATATATTCCTAAGAAACCTGATGCTTTTCATAGAATTTTAACAAAGTGTTTTGAGGTAGAGTATTCTAGATAACTTTCAGTTGCTAATTTTTAACTTGCATACAGTGTGACCCAAGATCTGAGAAGTAATAGCTGGGAAAATATAGAGACTGACAATTTTTATTGTGCACAAAAACCACAGAAATCAATGCATAGTTGAAGGTTATGTTTCAAAAAGTTGTTTTAAGTGATGTCATGTTTTATGTTTTAACACATTACCCGGTATTTTAGTCACTGGAAATAGAAAAATATGAATGGAAAAATAAAATTGGAGTGAACAAAGCAGTTTTGGCCGGGGAAAGTTTGCAACAAGGAAATGGTAATTTATAAATACAAATACCTTGTACTTGACACACAGGAAAAAATCTAAACACAAATAAACATTTATATATTTTAAACATATAACATATAAAAACATTGTATAACAAATAGTGGACTTTGAATCTGTAAACGGAAATGTCGGCCTGTTTTAGGTTTCTCTCGAATTATTTCCTTTGTATGTGCTTTCTTCTGGTGTTCGTTTGAATCAAACTACTGCTATCTGGAACTTTATCTGTGGTCCTAATAACTTCAATATAAGGAGAGTCAAATGTACATGTAAATGTCTAAAAACAGAAAAAAGGTGGTGGTTTTCTTAAAAAATCTTCTTGTCTGAAACTACTGAGTTAATCACAACCCAACTTTGGTGGAATGGTCTTCTTCCAAATTTGTTTTTGGCATAATGGCCTACCAACCAAAATGGCCACCACTGCCAAACTTATTTTAACAGAATCCTATGGAAAATTGACTTAAAAAATCTTCTAGTCTGAAACTATTCAGCCATTGCATCCAAACTTTAGTGGAATGGTCTTTATATGGTCCTCTACCAAAAAAGTGTTCTGCACCTCCAACCACCAACCAAATTGGCTGCTGTTGTCATACTTGGGTTAATGTAGGACCCTATGGGAACTCGTTAAAAAAATCTTCTCACTGGAACTGCTTACTGTATTTGAACCAATATTTGGTGGAATGGTCACTAGGTGGGTTCCTTTCAGAATTGTATCTGATGATCCCACCTGCCAACAAAGATGGCTGCCTCAGCAGAACTTAGTTTATCATTGAACCCGATAGGAAAGTCATTGAAAAATAGTCTTGTCTGGAACTTCTTTCTCAATTGGAACTGAACTTTGGTGGAATGCTCTTTGTTGGGTCCCTTTCAAAAATATATCAGTTGGTCCCACCTACAAAACATTTAGATGACCTACTAACCCAAACTTTGTTTATTTAGAGATTCTGGGATTTTCATTACAAAACTTGTTGTCTAAAACAGCTGCTCGCTCTGTTGGAACCAAAGTAAAATACAATGGTTTCAATGTCAAATTTGTCTGGCAACTGTATACCAGGTTAGTGATTACAGGCTCCTAGAAGTCTCTGGTTATCCAGTCCATTCGTGGATTTTGCTTTCATTTTCAAACTGATTATTTGATTGTCCTGTGTTTTTTTTTTTCAGTTTGATTGTGAGAAAAGAATGTCTTGTGAAGAAATTCAGAAAGAACTTAGGAATTGGAAATATGATTGAGAACCCACAGAAACACGTCAAAATATTTGTCACACTTTTTAAAATGTCTCTTTATTCAAGCTCTGCTGTTATTGAGACTAATGTTTTGTAAACACTTTTTAAGCACAAGTTCAATTTAAAATCATGCAAATAGATAAAAAAAAATGATGTTCTATTTATTTTCACTTTTTCTAAACCATCTTAAAGGTTTTAGAAACTCACACTTACGATAAAAATTACCAATAAGAGTTGCATGTAAAGTTGGGAAATGATTATATAAGTTGAAACAGTCTAGTCTAATTCCACAGTTGTTTTGACTTCAAATCAATTTAAAAGCAGTCAATTTTACTCCATTTGCCCAAATTGTAGACTTGTCACCCTCAGCACGATTCTTGGGTGAATCTATACTTTAAAATGTTAAATTCATAAGAACAGTAAAAGTGGTAAAGTCATTCGTTTTTTTAAGATGCCCATCACCGATACATGGTTAGAATTTGTCTCAAAATCATTGATAGGAAAATTTGTTTGGAAATCATTGATACATACTTGATAAAATTTGTCTAATAATTATTAATAGTTAGGGAAATTTGTTTAAAAATGCAGCCTTTGTTTTACTTTAGGGCACCAGGTTCTTAAGGGTTAGGATATTGTGTCTAACATAAGAATGCAACAGCAGTCCAGAAGTCACAAAGTTCTGGATATTTTAAACATTTGATGGATTTTGGTTTATATTAATGCAAAAAATCATACATTGTTATTATGACAATTGCATCTGCCCTAGTATGGTGGCGATATGGATGATAAATATTTTTTCAAAAGTAATACTTGTGTAATAGGTTTAAAATATATTGGGCATGGTAAACAAAATATAATGAGTTTTAATTTAATCCACAATGCCAATTCTCAATTTATAAATGAATTAACAGGCATTACATGTACAACATTAAAGTTCATGTGTAATTATATCATAGAAGTACACATACCCCTGATCTCAGTCACTGTATACATAGGGCAAATTAAAGGTCATATTGGAATAGTATAAATTAAATTTAATGATCCTTAATGTTGTTTTTTGGCATTTAAATTTGTTGTCTTGCTTAATAGTTTACACCATGCTTGAGATGTGAAATTAATTGTTTTACATTATAATCAGAGGCAAAGAAGGTCAATATGATATTATTTTTGGTCAGATGTTTACCAAAAAACGAAAAGTTTACATCACAGCTGTTTTTTTTACAAATACATGTGTACCAGTATGCATTATTTCCTTTGGTGACAGTAGTACTTAATTTTTCATGTCATATAAACCCATGGTTAAAGTATCAACTTACAACATAACCATGGCAACAAATATATATTGTAAAAATCATTTATGCCATGACTAAATCTTCAACATATTTCAACAAACTATAGCTACTCATAAAAGCAGTTGTATTAAATGTAAGTTAGAATGATAATTATTCATTTTGTATAATATTATATATTTGTCTGTAGTAACTTTGTGTAGTGAATAAGCTTCATGTGATATTTATTTGCTCAAATGTAAACTTGAGAGAAAAAATGTTGTGCCATATATTTTGCTTCATTATGTGATATGAAAGACATTTTATGAATATTTCAGAAACATTTTAAAAATTTACCTAGACACCAGGCATTTTCTTAAAGAGCATTGGAGGTGTTTATTTGGTGGCATTTCCATAGATAAATATACCCAGAATCTTGCTTACTAAAAGAGGAAGGGTGGGTGGCTATACCCTCTGTTGTTTTCAAGATGAACATTTACATGGTTTTGATGTAGATACATTTACAGTTAATAAAGCTGTTTATTTACATTAAAAAAAACTAGTGTATCAATTTCATTTATTAATCTATTGATAAGGGTTTTGTGTCCTTCAAAGGGGGTGTCACTGTATTTTAAAGAAATAATGTATTGATCCATATTCCTGTGTATTACTGTACATACTTTGTATATGTGTGCCTTTACTTTGTTTATTTTTCATGCAATTGTTACAGCTTCAGCATATTTTAATATTTTGTAATATTTTGTAATATTTTTGTAATATTTTGTAATATTTTTAGGGTGTTTATGCATCGGAAGTGCTTTCATTGTTGCAGATCATTGTTCATTCTTTTTATATTTATATTTTAAGGTCTTTCTTATTTTAATTGCTTTTTTTTTAAAGTATTTATTATCTCAACCTGTTTACATTACAAAGAATTATAAATGTGATTTACAAAAGCATGGGCAGTTTTACAGACAAATAGATTGCTTCAAAATGATGAAAATGAATTAGAATTTAATGAATTAGAGAAAGAAGATCTTTTGTTGTTTGCAGTTGAAAATCATATTTCAAGTGTATATAGTTAATATTTCTTGCAAGGCTTGAAATATTGAAAATGTTACTTTCTCACCCATTGGACAAGGAAATCCATAGTTTTCTGGTTTTGAGATTTTTTTTATCTCACCAACCCCATTAGATTAGTTAACAACATTTAGTGTGAACAAAATAGAGTTTATTATGTATTCAGATATCTGAAATGCAAGTAAAAGAATCAAACACACCAAAATCACCAGAGAATCACAGAAACATTTTGGTAAGATTTCAAGACTTACACATGGGTTTCTTAAAATAGTGCTCCTGAATACCACACAAAACAAAAAAACTTTCTTAAGTCATGAGTAGTGCAAAAAACTGTCTGCGTCTCACAGTTTGCTTAACATTACAGTGGTATAAGAGGACTGTTATATTATGCCAGTTTGTCAATGCAACACAAGATGCAGAAAGTGTGACAAATGTAATACTTTTTGGGGCAGTCAAAACTTGAATATCTCTAAAGGTGCGTTAACACGATCAAACTTTTTTCGTCAAACAATATTTCAGTCATATCGCGGCAGTCAGTTTTACTGGTGGAGGAAGCCGGAGTACCCGGAGAGAACCACCCACCTTGGGCAGGTAACTGACAAACCTTATCACACGCAATGCGAGTTAAACGCAACCCGTTTTTGTATTGTACAAAACAGGTGCGAACTCACGCCATATAGGTGATAGGATACATTGTCTGTACAGGTAAGTTTAAATCAACTACTTAGACCACTCTGCCACCCAGGCCTAGAAAAAAAAACGACAAAGTGTTTTTGGATTTTTTGCCAGCAAGTGTATTTTTGTTTTGATAAATGTAAATTTTTTAAGAAAGTGAGATAGCATGTATTCATTACCATTTATTATAAATACTTACATGTACATTGATTTATTAATACAGTGAAAACTGTCTTCACCAAACCCCTTTTGGACTTGAAGAAATGTTCAGTTTAGACAGGTGTTTGGTTAAGCCAGGTTCAAAACAAATGAGAACTTGTATAAAGGGACTTAATCAGTCTGGTTAATACAGGTTTTCGGTTTTCTCAATGTTCGGTTTAGACAGGTTTCACTGTATAAATTTTAATAGGCAGCAAAATAAGAGCATTCTTACAAACTCTCTAAACTTATAAGTCAAAATCAAATTTTTCAAATTTTACAAAAAAGTGGTCATGGTATGACCTGATTTTTGGCCCACACAATACTTACCAAAGATTTTTTGTCCTGTTAACAAAGTATTGGAAGTCGTATTCCTTTGATTTGTTTGTTGTTTTTTTTTTAATTTTTCAAACACAAATTCTGGTCAGTTTGTTTCTAGAGTTCAAACTTAGCAAAATAATGTGAATTTAACAAATTTGTGAAAATTTGTGAAAAATATGACCTTATTTTACCTAGTTTCAACCTTAGTACTGGGAACATCCGTGTTTAACCTGAAGTATTCGTATGTTGTGAATGTTTATTTGTTATATGTGTGAAAATAATGTATAAATATTTAATATTAAACACAAATGTGGCCAATAATAATTTCTCAAAAACTTTATAAAATTCTATGATAATACTGAAAATTTTAATATTTCAGATATTTGACATATCCGTGATGTCAGTAATTGGTAAATGTCCACTTCAATACAAAAATATACCTGGTGTTTGGTAGGACATTGGTTGTACTAATCTGATGATAAGATATCATTTTAATGCCTCAGTTTTTAGGGCCTTAATAAGGGCAACACCAGACAACTCCTTTAGAATTTATATTCATTTAACCTAATCATATAGTCATCAAATTAGTTTTCTCTTTATAATGTGTCTACTTTAAGTGCTTATATTCTTACTTACATAGATATAACATATGCAATTGAATGACAGTTAAACATGAAATTTGTTCAATATCTTTGCTCACTACATTCCTACATGTATTACATGTGTCTTTACTCACTGCCATTCCATCGATGTGCTCTATTATATCAATAAAAAATAACTCATTTATATTCTCTGTCTTTTTTTAAAATCTTTTTTGTAAACTTGTCTTAATACAGTTGAGTTTGCTTTATTAATTGGTGGACTGCATTCAAACTTGTTATAATATTTTTATGAAAGAATACAGAATATATACAGGAAAGACTTGACCACATCTAACGTAATGTATTAACAAATATTTAATACCATATTCTTAACTTAAAGTTGGTGGATTGACAGTACTGCTGGTGCAAGTAGCCAGGCCATTGTATCTGGTGAGGGAATTTTGTAAGAAGGGGACCACTGTAATGTATTTATAGACTACAAGTTTGTGGACTGCATCCACTTTCTTTTTTTCTTGTAATGTATTTTCAGGACTAGAAGTTGACTGAATCATTCAAACTTGTCCAAAACTGAATCCATCAAATATCATAAAAATCTCCAAGCAATATGCAAAACAACAAATGATGTCCTATCTACATATCAAGTTTCTTAAAAATCGGATCAGCAGTTTCAGAGGAGTTGCACTGGCAAAGTCATTTATGACTATTTTCTAAGTTCCAAGGGCATAACTCCTAAAAAATCAGGGGATCAAAATTTCCTGGAAATATGCACAACTACATGTGATGTCCTATCTACATACCAAGTTTCATGAAAATTGGATCAGTAGTTTCAGAGGAGTTGCGATGACAAGCTTATGGGACGGATGGAAGGAGTGACAAGACTCCTAGACCTGCTTCTGCCGATGACGAAACAGGTAAAAACACTTTACATTGAGTTAAATTTGGCTTTGAACATTTGTTATAAACTACGTAAGATGTGAATCATCTATTCCATATTATAGTTATAAGACTTTATTTTGTAAATTCTGACAATTCGCTCTCACTCACAAACTGAATAATGTCCGAAGGATATAAAGTTCTGTCGCAACCTGCACTTGGTTTCATAAAGAATACCTAGACTCCAATTGATCATAAGTTTTTACGTCTCAATATTGTTTTAACAGTTTTATCACACACTTACGACCAATTTCACACTAAGGACACTTTGTGAAATTCATCTCTGAGCCTTAGTTTCATTAAGATTTGAACCAAGGGAATGAAAGGAATTCAATTTGTGTTTTATGTGATGTGTCCTTGTTCAGGAAAAATATATTTTTTATTTTTTGCATCTATGATTTTAAACTAGGTGTTGAAAACAGTGGTGTTAACTTTTTGAGTTTGATACAACTTATTATGTCTTTTGCTTTTATCATCGTCTCAGTATCAACATGTAGTGTTTATAGTTTGTTTTCTTGTTGCTTTGTCATACTACTATCCAAGGTGAAAGGGATAAATTAAACGCTCACAAACCTGCTAAACTCTATCACATAAATTGATTGATTGAATGGTGCTTAACGTCCAATGGCAAATATTTCATGCATATTCAGGATGGGAGCATATTAATGATGAGTGATGATGAATGAACCCTGCTTTGTACTAGACTGACACCCTTAGTCAGATTTTTTGACGTGCTAGCTCATGAAAGCAACAGTCCGTAGGAAGACATGCTACTTTTCCCAGACACATTATTCTGACTCTTGGCCGACCAGTCTATGCTCTTACTCCTAAATGCTGCATGCTAAGTAGAGAAGCGGCATATACCAATTTTAATGTCTTTGGTTCGACTTGGCCAGGGATCGAACCACCGACCTTCTGCACTCGAGGCAAGCATGCTAACCATCACACCACTGAGGCTGTTTTGGTTGAGTTCTGTCAAATCTATTCTACTACAGACCTGTTTACAACTATGATTTGAGCGTATTTTCTATGAATTTTAGTCTCAAATTATGCCCTAGGCCCTCATGCATGTTTTCTTCGCATTCCATTAAAATCCGTTAAAAATGATAAGTTTGTTTGCCATGGGAAAATTGCCAATTGCACCTTTATTCAGAAACTTTCGCACCTGATCACAATGTCGCAAAGAGAACGATAATGTTTCGAATGGCATGTACTTGAAGTGCTTATGGGGACAGACCATTTATCACTTCCCTTCAAAGGTTTTACTGATATATTCCTTGGAAACACATGTGGTGTTGAGCGTTCAATGGCAGCATGCCGAAGTGAAAGAACGACAGGCACAATGACACTATGGCTTCTTAATTAAAATATGATTGTTGAATAAAGCTTTCATTTGAGTATCAATTGAATAAAACCAGATGGTATATTGATTGTTACTAAATTTGAAACCAGGATTAAAAAGAATCTTGTCCATGCATGTACACTGTACAGATATTTGATTCAGACTGAAGTTTGACCATTAACGCTTCATATTATACATGTTAGTCCCATACATAATGGAGTTAAAAATACTACACTTATAACTTGCAAATTGCACTCAGAAAAGCCCACTTACTACTCTGGTAGGCCAAAAAACGTAAACAGGTCTGCTACTATTAAAACACCTAATTTTACAAAAAACCACTATTGGTGTTACTCCATTCCATTATACCATACAAGGAACCATTTTTATTAGCTCACCTGGCCTGAAAGGCCATGTGAGCTTTTGTCATCACTTGGCTGCCTTGGCCTAACTTAATGTGACATAGGACCCTAAAGGAAATTCATAAAAAAATATTTTCTATCTGAATCTTAACCCCATTGGAACCAAACTTTGGTGAAATGGTCCCTAGACCGGTTCCTTTCAGAATTGTATCTGGCATCTGCCAACCACAATGGCTGCCTCAACCAAACTTGCTTGTGTTATTCTAACCATAGTTAATTCAAATGGTTTTAATGTAAGCTTTATTCTGGCAACTGTATGACAGGTGAGCGATGACAGGCTCCTGGGAGCCTCTGGTTGGAATAATAAATAAAGCAAAATGGGCATGGTTACTGTGTTGATATTTTCGCAATTTTTGCATTTTGGAACATGTAAGCAGATTGAAATTTGTGTTTGTCCTAGTTCAAGGATGTTTGGAAAATTCAAAACTCTTGACACCTGTTGGAATCTGCAAAGACTGGAAATATAATTTTACAAAACTGGAAGCAACCTTTTGACTGAATTTTCATGTTGAGTTTTTTTTTTTAAATATTTGAATTGTGAAAAAAAGAATAAAAACTGAAACAAAAATGGTGGTAATAATCTAAAATTTACTGAAAATTGAGAATTGATGAGTATGCCTTAAATTTTGAAATTATTGCATACATTTATTGTTGCAATTTGTTAATTTTAGGCGATATTGCAAGTTTATCATTGCAACCTCTTAAAACTTAAGTTGGAATACTACTGACAAAATCTAAAATGTGAGGTTTTATTATTGCGATTCTAACCCTGCCACTATTGATGCAATAATAAAAAACGTTTTAATAATTTTTGAATTTACAGTAAATAAATGGGTATATTGTTGATAGATGGAATATTTGTTTCAATTCCAACAGAATACTGTCCTTGAATACTGTGCATCAGTACATGTGAATTGCTATTTTCAGGGAGGAAAGAATTGTAATTTGTTTTCCTTTGTTTCAGCCATTTGGTCATAATTTATCCCAAGCTGCCATTTTAGAAGAGAATACAATTCTGAAAGCTACAGAGGTTGATTTTCCTTCTAAACCTCCTGTCAGTAGTGAGGCAAAGGTATGTTTGTAATATAAAACTGAAGGAGAATTCTCGTAAGCCAGTATCAAGAAGAAAGTATCATATAGAACAAAATGGTGATCCATCTACAGTATGGTGTAGAATAGTTGGAAAATCATAACTTCTAGTAGAGCATGTAATTCTAGTAAAGATCAGAATTCAAATGGCATACTGAAAAAAGTATTTTTCAAAACTTCAGAAGTCTTTTAAATTGCACATTGTTTGAGAAAATTTTTACAGAGCAGTTTTTAATTCAGTTTTTATAGTTTTATAACAGGTTCCTTGTTTTAGTCATCAAAGGTTTATTTTCAAGAACTTTACCAGAGCAGATGTCAAGTAAATTAAGCAGATTTTGGTTCAAAGTTTATTTTTCAGAACTTTTGTAAGAGTGGATATTAGGTTATATAAACAGCATGCCCACTGTTTTTTGCAAATTGGGGTACATGTACCTTCTGACTTTTGCATTTGGGGGTACAGAGGTTTTTTTGGGGTACAATTCAATGACTGTTGAATTCCGTTAAAAATCTCTGCATCACTAAAGCATGCTGTTTAATATTGTTTAAA
>JAULBM010053188.1:0-10478 GCA_032357055.1 Geukensia granosissima
GTGAAATGGATATTTCGTACCGGTCAACCAAATCATGATGGCGACCGAAAAACTTCCGGAGTGATGACTCTAATCTACTCTAGTAACTGACTATAAAAATCAATCAGAAAGTCACCAAATCCGACAACAGAGTACCTTAATTACAAAAAATATATTTTTTTTAAACAAAAATACATGCTAAAAGAAGATCATTCAGATGATGCTATATCATTTAGAACTATTTAGATACAGAAATGACAAATATGTTTCATTGTCAAACGGAGTGATATGCTCACTCCTATTGGCGACACGTTGAGCTAGCTTTTGCGAATATTCTAAGTCTTTGGGCTTATTGAGTTTAGTGCACCACACCAATGGGGTAGAGGTTGTAGTCTATCTGTTTCATTTTTTTTTGTCACTCATCCCACAGGTTAAAGGGGGATTTGAGTGCTCACAAACTGGTTAAGTCCCGCCACTTTCTTATGTGCATGTACCAAGGTTGGAACATGTAGTCCAGTAGCTGTAGTTGTTTCATTAGTCATGTAATGTTATTTGTTCACAGTTTTTGCAATAGATTAGATCGATTGTCGTGCTTTGTGTTTAGTTTAAATTTTGTTTTTCGCGACAGTAATGCCACATCTTCTATTTTTATATTTGCGTTCTGTTTTAAGCAAGTCTTTTATTTTATTATCCTTTCAGCATCCGTGTGTGAGGCGATGGAGAGAAAATATTGCGCAGCTGACGACAAATGTATAAATCAAAGTTATTGGTGTGATGGATATCAATATGACTGTTCAGATAATGAGGACGAAGCTAACTGTGATGGTAAGTGATGGTTATCATTTTGACTATTCAGACAATGAGGATGAAGCTAACTGTGATGGTAAGTTGTTTTAGAGTATGCGATCGGATTTGCTAATTTGATATACATGAAAATGCTTGCATGCCCGTAGCCGTAGTGTCGACCTCATGACATGTCAGTTTGGGTCTGATGGAATTGTTAAATTATACACTATACCAGCTATTTTGAAATTTACATAGAAAATAAAATTGTAACCAATTCTAAAAGTTTGAGAATCATTTATGTTCTATAATATTAATTCAAATTTTTATTTTATTTTGTATGGATATTATCGTTTATGACCTTTTAGTTTAAGTAGAATGATATTGTTCTGTTTATATCGTTGACTTCTATATCATTGATTGATTGTATTGGTGCAGTTAAATGTCGATGTAATTGAATGTTATACACATCTAACTGTAATAATAAGTTCTTTCACCAAAGTCTACCCCCTTAAAAGATTTAACTCTAAAGTATGTGTTGACGTTATCGGAAATAACAACTGGTTCGGTTGTTCTTTTACGAGTTGTTTTGGTGATATTTTTCAATGCCTTGATTTCTTTATGTTTTTCTTGTGGCTTTAGCAGAACTGCTAAATCAAATAGTTCCGAAACTATACCATGTCTTAACAGGTTATGTGTATGAAGATCTAGACTCGATGAAAACCCTGGAATGTTTAGTAGATTTTTTTGTCGCAAAGTTCACAGTTTCCAGGAAATATAACTTTTAACACCAAATGATTAAATTCTCGTACAGTCTACGATAAATAGAACTACATTCATATCACATCGGTATGATTATCAATGAGAGGTCAGTTGCAATTTTAAAGATGACTACCTTTGTCTAAATTTCTGGTCACAGCCTATTTTAATCCTGCGTAATAAAAAAACAAAACATTTTTCAACAATTAAGCCACAATGCAGTGCAACGAAACCAAGTTCTTTAGTCGTGTGTTAATGGACCTCCAGTTAGCAAAATGAATAGTTTATCAAAAATGTCTCTTTTTAATAACTTCATGTTCATTTATTAAACAAGAAGTTTACATCGATTGTGACTATAGTCCGTATCTAAAACATATTTCCGGAGGTCCGATTTTGGTTTAAAAATTAAGATTTTGTAAGAGTTGTTCCCCATTGTGGGTAGTGCATCACATCGAGATAGGAATGATCAAGGAGAAAAACCTCTGTACTTTATCTTCAAGCATTTGCTTTCGAATAATGCCAAAAGTAGTTAAGTTACTTACGCACCACATTTTATTGTATTAAACTAAAAATGAAAGCTTTTAGTTAATTATTTGTCCTCGACAGAAATTGATGAACGTTTTAGCGTTGATTTCTATGGAAACTGCATACCATACTTCCCGGAAGCAGGGAACCAGAAAAGAAAATTTCTGGAAATGGGTTTTCGAAAAAAGCTATACACCGGTTTGTCTTCTTAGTAACACGACGGGTTCCACTAGTGGAGCAGGAGTTGCTTTAACTTCCGGAGCACTTGAACTCACCCTGGTTTTTGTAGGGCTCATGGTTTCTCCAGCTTTAGTTTTCAGTTTAGTGTTGTGTGTTCTTGTTTGTCTTTCGTTTCATTTTGTTGGCCAAGCTCTTGTCTGTCTTTCGACTTAACGATTTTTGTCTGCCCCTTCGAATTTCTTTTAATACCTTTATCAAATTTTAGAAGCCGCCTGTGAAGCATTAGGAAAATTCCATTGTGACGACAGATGTATACCAGCAGATTACAGATGTGATGGATTTGCCGACTGCCACGATTATAAAGACGAGGCTGATTGCGCAGGTGAGGCTAAGAACATACATTTTCTGAAATGGAAAAAATATGTTAGATGACATTATCACATGTATCCTTTTTACAACGAGAAAGCCAAAAAATGTAGTTGTTTTCACCACTGAAATTAAATTTGACAATTCACATGTGAAATAAACTATGTTACTTTGAGAGTGGATACAACAATATGAAGAATATTGTAAGCGATATTACTAAATTGCTATAAAAGCAGAAGCTCTTCAGTTTGTCTTTATGTTTATGGTTAAAATAAATTTTGCAATAAACGGTACAATCATATGCTGAATTCAAAATTTATAATTGATCTGCCTTTTTCCTTAATTTTCTCAATTCTATTACACACAGCATTATTCGGATCGCATGTTTATTAGGGTATAAATATCGCAGTAGTTATGATATTCTAAACTGAACGTCAAATAAGGCCACTTGTTGCTCTTTATAACTTCAAAAATTCAGAAAGATTTAAATCGTCATTTAGGAAGTCTTATCCCGTCGTACCTCGTTGATTGATAGATCTGAAATGTCAATGTCACAAAATAATAAGCGGACATAAGGTATAATTTTTGTACGTTCTATCTCATCAGATTTGGTCATTATAATCTTGCTTTAAGACATATATTTTAATAAATACATTTACTTGGTTATTTTCAATTTGCTTAAATAATTCTGAAAATATCGATAGTGGAAAATATCCGATGCATCATTTTGGTTGTCACAGATTTGTAAACATATAAGAAAACACCAGATTTTATCGAATATCATGAGAAATAGGGCCTTGAAACGTATAGGTTAAACCATTTTCTAGTATACTCACTACACCATAATAAACCCAATTTTTATCATGTATTCTTTTAAGTAAGAAAAATCGTTTCCCATTTTAAAGAAAGGATATTCTTTTACTTCCATGTTTTTCCAAAATGTTATTTTCATGATATAAGCCTTCCCTCTACTTTCAAATGACGAATTCCGTATAGAAAATGAACAGAGGGACCAGTTTTTATATTGAGACTGGAACAGCTAGACATTCTGGACTACCTGAGTTCACCTCAGTTTTTGGTGGGGTTTGAATTGTCCACAGTTCTTTGGTTTAGTCTGTGTCATATTCCATCCTGTTCACGTTCTCCAAATTGCTCTGTCAACTAATAGTTTGGCCCATCAATTTTCATTGGCTTTCCCTTAAGACATATAACTTGTAAGACATTTGATTTTGTTTGTTTGTTAAATAAGGGTTTAAAGCCACTTTCAACAAAATTTCAGTCATATAAAACTGACCGCCGCGGTCAGTTTTCCTGGTGTAGAAAGCCGGAGTACCCGGAGAGAACCACCGACCTTGGACGGACAAACCGTGTCACGTCCGATGTGAGTTAAACGCAACCCATTTTCGTATGGTACAATGTCAGGCGCGAACTCTAGCGGTATAGGTGATAGGCTACATATAAGTTTAATTCCACTCGGCCACCCAAGCCCCTTGACATTTGGTAAACCTGTAGTACGATAGTAATCTACTTTGTATGCCTATTTGTTTTAACAGCAAGTGATTGCCAACAAGGAACTACTCATTGTCCGACCGATATGGTGTGTTTGTATAGCTACTATGTGGACGAGTGTGACGGATACAGCGATTGCCCGAGTGGAGATGATGAACAAAATTGCCAAAGTAACTTTAAAGACAAACTGTTAACTTTTAAATTTTATAATGTAGTAAAACAATCATTTTATAAGGGTTAACTTTGGGTAAGTCAAACATCAACATGAATAACTATGTGACTATACACCGGCTTTGACTACCAAGTGACCCGACGAGTGCCACTAGTGGAGCAGGAGTTGCTTACACTTCCGGAGCACCTGAACTCACCCTGGTTTTTTGTAGGGTTCGTGTTACTCTAGCTTTAGTTTTCAGTGTAGTGTAGTGTGTTCTATGTTTGCCTTTTGTTTCCTTTTGTTGGTCATGGTCTTGTCTGTCTTCCGATTTAACGATTCCTGTCTGCCCCTTTGGTATCTTCGAATTCTTTTTCAAGAATGATGAACTCTCATTTTTTCAGGATAAAACAAACAACCATATTAATGCAATATTTTTAAACTTTTAGACCCTGTTGGTTGGCCAGAAGTCAACATGATTATTCACCCCCCTCGTTCTGAGACATATCCGACATTATCATATTAAATGTTTCAAAGAAATGTGTTGCATTAGTTTGAATTATAGAGCACTGAAAATACGGAGAGGTTTCCAGTAGATGTCCTACCGATGAATGTTACTTTCTTTTTCAATGTGTGCTGATTTGAGTTTATCTTTTACTATGTCAGGGTACTCGTGCAACATTGGTGAACTTATTTTTATTCTGCGAAAACAACAGTTGTATTACAATATGGGTCATTCCTTTGGTATGGGATTAAATTTCACATGTACATTATTCCAATGTTTTTTCCTACTATTTTCAACAACTATGATGCTCTCTTTAAAGTTAACCAGGTTTTTAAGAGCATGTTATAGATAGCACAACCTTTTTATCAAACATATTATACAGAATAATTGGGAAGGGCTACTGTGCTCGTTTTTATATAGATGTATTAGCGTAATTATATGGGCGGAAAAAGGGTTCCTCATGATTTTTCGATAGTTTTGTATCTTAAATTTTTTTCGACTTAATTGTGCCTAAAACCATGAATATATTACGAAATACTAAATTACATCTAAACGGCATTTTACGGCATGAATGGAATGTGTGGGTCACTAGGCAGAACTTATCAATGCTATGAAATTGATAAAAGCAGAGTTCAAAATTCTGACAAAAATGGTTGAAAAGAAGCAGCTAAATACAATATGACTTTACATGCCGCTTTATTATCTCATATTTTAAGGGAAACGACGTTTGCCTTTATATCAAAAATATTTCAGGTAGAGCAGTTTTCATTTTTGTTATTTCCGAATAAAGTTTGTCAACGCCTAATATGCTTGTTATTATTAACTTAAACAACATGTTCGGGTTTGTCGTTTCAGCTTGCAATGATGGTGCCTTTAAGTGTCCAAACGAAGACAAATGCATCAGACAATCTTGGGTGTGTGATTCTGTTCCTGATTGTGAGAAAGGAGAAGATGATTATGGTTGTAGTATGTACAGATAAGAAAAGTTAACAAAGTAAAATTTAAATTTGTTCATCGGCAGCCGGTTATATTCAGTTTAAAGTATAATACAATTAGTCAGTCATTTATCTACCATCCATTCAAATTACGCGTAACATTAAAGATACGTGAGATTTTTTTTGTTATGCAAGGTATTTTATTTCCACAATTCCTAGTGGTCGATTCTATTCTTTCATAAAGTATTTTGTTGAAAATAAACTTACTCTGAATTAAATACTTCACATTAACCGGTAAATTATTACCGTGGCAGTAATAATTCACCGGTTAATGAGAAGTATTTAATTACCGTGGCAGTAATAATTCTGCCTTTAAACGTACTGCGCTATAATGAGTCTGTTTCTGCAGGCATCAAAGTGGTCGACTCTATTCTTCAATAGAATCTTTTGTTGAAAAAAACCTACTCCGAATTAAATACTTTTCTCAGGTTAATAATTCACAATCAGCGGTAAATTATCACCTTTGGCAAGTAAATAATTCTGCCTTTAAACTTACAACCCTATAATGAGTCTGTCCCTACAATTTCAAAGGGAGCCATCAAAGGATAATTAAGTAAATGTCAATATATGTAGTCAACAGATGAAAATGAAAACATAGTAAAATTTAAATTTTAAGTACCGATAAAGCCGTAGAATAAACAAAAAATTTAAAAAATCATTTGCAGTTTTAATTTTCATGAACGTAGAAGCTGAAGTTGTACCGTGTCATGTCTAAAACGAATCATTTGCGATTCAAAAAATATAAAATCACACTTACCTAACAGAATTCACAGAACATAATAATCCAATAACACATACTTTATACATGTACAAAAGTTTTCACGATATTTTTTTCTATCATCCTATATAAAAGCACTTTCATTATTGAAATGAAGTTTACCTGCGGGTATGAATAATTTGAGTTGTTTAAACACGTGGGATTGTTATGAATTGTGTCATTTGGACCTGACCAGATGTGGGGGAGTAAGGTACCTCAAATCAATAAAATATGAACATTTTCGGTTATTTGTCGGTTTATAAGTTGGTTAAAATATTCTGTACTGTTTTTATTTCATTAAACAGCTTCGAAACAGAAAGGTTTGCCTAAACACCACTCGGGATTTCGTCCCTCGTGGTGTTTAGTCCCCCCTTTCTGTCTCTCAGCTGTTTAATTGAAATAAGAACCTACTTTTATCCTTTAACCTTTACTTAAATTCTATCAGACAATATTTTTCCCGTTTATTTTATCGTACTGGTATTTAAGAGGGAAGCGATATTAAATTCGGTTAACCAGTTTGAGTACAAATTGGACGATAGACAAAACTACTGTTTTGACGTGTGCAATACAAGATGTCAAAATACATGTTCCTACCAGACACAAATGAAGTCATTGGTAAACTTTTTTTTCTTTCAAATACAATTATAATGTTTCTAAACAATAATCGCCACGAAAATCGCAACTCTGGTGGCAATAAGTTGTCTCATTTCCTTCACATCAAATTATTAATTTATTGCAACGTTTATCGTGATTTTTCATTGCTATATACAATTATCCATCTACTTTACATCGATTATATTACACTACAGGATCAACAAGCAATATTGCGTATACATTAGATGCGGCACACTTACCTGAATTTTTGATAGTAAGAAATCAAGTCTCTCAGCAATGCTTTGACAAAGCGACGTCATTAATGTTGAAAATTGATGTTTGTAGCATTTTAACGGTTTTGCCATACAATAAAAGGGTTTTTGCACAAATATTGGTGAATATTGTTCCGAGAAGAATATCATATTGCACGATATTGTGAACTGTTAAATTGGATAGAGGAACCATTAATAGATATAAAGATGCAATTTTTATTCTTTTTTTTTTCATAATCAGTCTTGGAAAATAATGTAAAAACTGCAGTTTTTAATTTTTTTCCATAGACGAGTGTGCGGCTGATGAGTTTTTATGTTCTAATGGTAACTGCATCTCTGGTGATAGTGTGTGTGATGCGTCCAAAACCGATGATTGTGGTGACAACTCAGATCAAAAAGGTCCCGGTTGTCCAGGTATTATATTAATCATATTTTACATGTGTTCCGTATACAAATTTACATATTTCTTCTTATGTCATGAACTATTACTTATGTTTTTATGGTAAAAATCAATTGCTACGAATATGTGGGATTGTAGTTTTATTTCTTGTTGTATTACCTTATTAATAATCGCAAGTACCGAATGGATCTCACGCCCACTAGAGTATGAAATTGACATCATTTTATATGATTTATTGTACACAATTTATGCACTTTTGTAATTTTGAAATACTGCATGTATAGTGCAACTTACTATAAAGAAGATGTTTTTCAAGCCGATAACATCAGTCCCATCAGAATAACCATAAGAATTCAAAATATTAAAGAAATACTCAAATCCAAACAAAGGTAACCAGACAGTCAAATTCAACGGCAATGATATCTTTTCAGCTACCTCATGCAAACTTTATAATTATTGAAACCATTGTTTTGTCCTTAAATAGCATTCATTTGATAGTTGAGAGGATTACAAAGAACCTTGCAATCAAATACAAGATATTATTTCAAAAAGATTCCGAGAATGAAATCTTTTTTTCAAATTCTTAACTGATAATTCAATTCTGGAGACAAAACGGAATTTCGCGCTGAAAATCCTTCTTTTCCTTGCGAATCATAAAAAAATATTTTATCATAAACCCATTTTGCATTTTATAATTCACTTTTTATACAATATCCGATTATCCAAACTTTTGTTTTCTGTTTAGATAGCATCGATTCTATAGTTAAAGGGGCTAGGAAGAACCTGCAATCGATTGCAAGATATTATTTCAAGGAGACTCAGAGAATGAAATGGTTATTCAATATCCAGTCAAGGTTGAAAACGTCCATCCTTAAATTCTTTGGTCGCCATCATGGATTGGTTTATCCATCTTGTATCAGTAAATATCTGGAAGTTATGACCTGTAACCGATAGTTAAACAATAAGTTGACCTCTTCTGGGATTGCAGTAAACCTGGATAAGAGTTTTTTGTATTCCATGACGGGTATTGCGCACTAGACATACGAAGTTAACCCTTCCGGATCACCTGATCACATTCTTCTTTCTTAAGGAGTTCCTTCCTTTAGTTTGCGCTTTATCTTTTAGTTAGTTTCAAATTTGACTTGCCTCTTTTGATGCACTTTTGATCATTCACATGGGTAATATACGCTGGATTGATTATTGTTTATCAAGTAAAGCACTTTGGTAACAACAAATTTGATCTGCTATGTTTTAGTTTAAGATGATATTACAACTTTATTTTCAATGAGATAGAAAAATTTTTTTCAATTCAGATTGCGCAAGCGGCCAGCGAATTTGTGATCCAGCGACAATAGGTACGCGTGAGAAAGTATGCATTTCAGAGAATTGGTGGTGTGACGGATATAATGATTGTCCTAATAATGAGGATGAAGCGTCCTGCACTGGTAAGTACACGAAGTTGTGGTACAGCGTTGGTGGGTACGACTGGTTAGTATTTATTACAGAGAATTTCAACCTCCACACAAGGACACCAGCTCACAAACTTGGCAATGTTTCCTGTCATCAACGCTTTTTTTACAGGAGTGCTGTTGTGGCGTTATTTTTGTTGTAAATGGGAACTATTTTGGTGCCAAAATGACATAATTTAACAGCTGTAGCTTAAAATTCTACTGTCACTTGGTGGGTGACTGTCTCATGGACAATCATGCCACATCTCCTATTTTTATATTCATAAAAACTTTGAAATGTTTCATAGAGCAACAATTACCGATCAAAAAACGAAGATAAGAAATATTGTTCAT
This sequence comes from Geukensia granosissima, assembly GCA_032357055.1. Lineage (NCBI taxonomy): Eukaryota > Metazoa > Mollusca > Bivalvia > Mytilida > Mytilidae > Geukensia > Geukensia granosissima. Next base: position 9,578 of record JAULBM010053188.1, read on the forward strand.
TTTTTGCCTTTTCAATTTACAAATAATATCCTAAATATTCTTCAACGTGTGCATTTATAATGACAAGATTCTTGTCATTGTGGAAGGGCTGAATGCATGTTAAATATCCCGGAGTCTAAAAGCGAAGCGGGTTTGACCCTGAAACGGAGGATGAGAGAATTCGTAGGATGACAGATATTTATTGTCCCAACAATGAGGACAACGCGCCTTGTACTTGTACTTAGATAAATTTGTTATCAGAGACAGTTAGTGCGCAATGCAGAACCTGATTGTGGGGACGGTAATAACGATTGTTCAAACATAAAGAGTGATGCACTGCTAAGTTTTAAAAAGTGATGAAATAAGTGTAAATCTGCCTATCATGAAATTCCGCCTCGATGGTGTTATGGTAAGCGTGCTTGCCTTGAGTGCGAAAGGTTGTGGGTTCAAACCAAAACATTAAATTAGTATTTTCTACCTCTCCGCTAAGCATGCACCATTTCGGCGAAGACTAGTCGGGCCATAGTCAGAAAAAAAATTCTGAATGGAATGGCATGTCTTACTGGGAACTGTTGCTTTCAGAGCTAGTGCAAAATCCGGCTCAGTGTGTCGGACTGGTACAAAGCAGGATTCATTCATTATTATTTTTTGATTCGCTGTGTTCTTAAATATGAATGAAATATTTGTCAATGGACGTAAAGCAACATTCAATTAATAAGCCTTTCCTGTTAAGCCTGGAATTTTTTTAAATATTAATCTTTGTTGTTATTTACAACGGTCGTTTCTTAAACTTTTGTTTGCTAACAAAGGTCTTGACGCAATCAATTTAAGCAATATCCTCCATAAAAAATCAGTCAAATCTAAAATTCCACCTTATTTTAAAGATAAGTCTGTACCAATCATTTCATATACCTATACCACA
>JAULBM010053199.1:0-10478 GCA_032357055.1 Geukensia granosissima
CATATTGACTTCTAGTTTCCATGATTCACAAAATTTATGTAAAATATCCAATGCATTTTGAAGGCCTTCTTGTGTACCTGACAACAATACAATATCATCTGCATACACCAGTGAATTGATTGAAACATCACCGATAGTAACAGGACTGGCTTGACCTTGATTAAGGTTTGATATAAGGTCATTTATGCATAAATTAAAAGGAATGGGGCTAAGAACATTCCCTTGTTTAACACCACATTTAGAAACAAATTAACTAACCTGGTAATTTAACATCTTAAGGTCTAACAAAGCACTAAGTCTGTATACCGGTCGCCTGCTCTCTACTTGCCTACTGTTTAAGGCAAATATTGGCAGAAACAGGTTAAATGGGTACTACTTCCTTACATAAAACAATACATTAAAGTGTTCTTTATGTCTCACAAAATGAGGTAAAATATTTTGCCTATCGATGCTTAAGTTGTGAAAGTTTTTTTAATGCCTGTTGAAAAGTTGTTAAGGAGGAGTATCAGAACAGGGTATATTGCAAGTGCGGTAAAACAGTTTCGGATTTCTAAACAAGGAATCTTTTAGCTATACTGCTTCCTAAGTATACCCAGTTCTTGGATTGGTTATATTTCTCCCAGCCAGACTTTACCAAGGAAAGTGTCACGAACTACCTATTTCGTATACTAAGATTTCATGAAAATGATGACCAAGGCTGTTAACAGAAAGTACACTTGAGAAGGCCCGAAATCAGTATAAGCGCGATATGGGACTACTAGATGAAGTAATATACAATATCAAGTGGCTGTGATATGTAATTGCTATAGCAAAATGCGGAAAAAAATATTTGTTTCGGACCGACGGACGACGGATTGACAAACAGCGGTCAAAGTATATCGATTAAATAAAACCGATGGTGCAAAACTGCATCCATTGATAATTTTTTTGAGAATTTGTGGCAGTTTATATAATAGTTTATTTCTGTTAAGGAGGAGCGGCAAATTAGAAATCTTGGAAAAATATTACATTTACTGTTGATAAGGATTCTGTTAAAGTTTAGTTAATTTCTGTTGAATGGTTAAGAAAGTGTACCGGGTTACAAATTGTCTACCTCTTTCTTTCATTTAATTGCAAGTCTAAATTGCAATAAAAATTTACAGCACTGACATTCTTGGAAAATTAAAGTGAAGGTGAAGTAAGACATCTATTGATAAGGAATATGTTTAAAGGTCCGTTCAATTTCTTTTTGAGTGGTTGAGGAGAAGTAACAGATTAGCAATGGTCCCCCATTTTCTCTGCATTTTACTTCATCCAATGAAAAATTGATTTTTCCGGAAAAAATTTTAAAAATTAGTTGATGGAAGATTTGCTGTTCGTTGTCCGTAGACTGCAGGATCTGCTACTTTATCAGTCAAGAACATTACCAAAAAGGAAAAGTTTCTTAAATTTGCTTACACTAAAATAATTAAAAATTTAAAATGTTCCAATTTTAATTTTAAGACAAATTCTAACCATCTTATTTATCTAACAATTTTTCAAAAGAATTCAACATATTTATTTTGCAAACATGTTAATTTCCATTGTTTAAGGTAAGAATACTTCATTTGGCTGCTGGAAAATTGATGAAACTTTGGGATTATATTCAAATCTTAATTATCTTTAAATTCCAAGCTCAGATTTTTCCCCAGACAAATTTTAAGGGTTTAAGGGCTATTTGACCTTTCATAACTTCTTTCCATATATGGTAGTAATCCTGACTGTTTATCTTCCTCCTACGACCCATCAGTGTAAATAGTTTTGTTATCAGTGTACTTTGATCTAAGCTCAAATAATCTTTTCCAATGTATCTACGAAGTAAGAGCCAATGAGGAGATTTAGGAAAATCTACCATGTCTTCTGTCGTAATTTCCTAAGAGATTCATTTCAGAAGCTATAAATAAATATGGGGTATCAAACGGACGTCAAAATTTGGGATTTTTTTCTGATGCCTTTCAAATAATTCCGCATATATGAGGGCATTCCGCATGGAAATCGTCTTTCTGCAAATGGTGTATTAGGGATGATGTTGTTGTTTGTTTTGACTGTCAATCCAAGGAACCTGCAGTCCAGTGGTTGTCATTGTTACAATAGTCATATATTGTTAATCGTTCATCATTTTTAACAGATCAGGTCGATTGTCGTGCTTTATGAATAATTTCACATTTTGTATTTTGGGAGCTCCCGTTACACTATGGACTCCGTTTCGTTATTAGAGACCTGTAGAAACATTTGGTTGTCTCATGGTCAATCATTCCGTATCTTCTATTTTTATATTTCTACCTCCGCCATTCACTGTCTGTAGTGAGATAAAATACAAAGTTAGCAATCTTAATTAAATGTGGAAAATATAGGTATGCTATAGGTACATCTCAAGGAGTAACCTCTTATTAGCAGCACTAGAACCGAAACACTGGACAACTATTAAGTGCATTGCTTTTCGAGGCATTTCCGTATTTTCAGTGTTTGATAAATTTCATGTCAGACAAGTCAGTCAACTGGGCTGGAGAATACCCTCGGGGACAAATGTAATCCTTACTACGTTTCCGTTTTTCGTCTTCTTTGCATTTCTTCGAATGGTCCATGTATTACGGTTCGACAATCAATTATATCAATACTTTATCGTTTCTATAGTATAGGCACCGGTATGATTGATTTCCGTTCGTTTTTCCTAATCATTGCACAAACAAAAAACCCTACTAGTGTGGCAGGTGCGCGCAATACAAAAGCTGTCTTGAATTTTAAATCGAGTAGATGAATGCATTTTATTTGCTTTACTTATGTTTTCTACTCGCATAGCAAGATTTTTAATGAATTTTGCATATAGACTGTTCCTTTATTATGCTTCGTTATTTTTAAAACATTTTAAAAATGAGTTTATACATTATGAAACTGTTTCTTGCAGTTGTGTATTATAATTGTGATCTATGTAATTTTTTTAAATTTGATTTTTCAATAGTTTTCAAACAGCTACATTGCAATGTTGCTAATTAACAAACATTTTCTCAATTAATGATGATTTGAATTTATGCTTTAGAATAATCATATGTAGATATTATCAATAAACGTAGATAGTTCCGCCATGTCGGCATTTGCTCTTTTGGCGATTTCAAGATGAAAACAACAATAAAAGCTCAGTTTCATTGTAGTTTGGATTCTTTATTTCATATACGTAATTTGATTTTTTATGTAAATTTACCAACATCCGGTTTTATCTTTCCATCATTTCAGTTTTGAATATTAAAATATTATGTTATTCTATCCACTTTTAATCGGTTGTGTGGTAGAAAAATTCAGACTATTATGTGATTTTAGCAAGATTACCAAGTCATTGTATAGTCGGGATTACACTGTGATGATTTAAAGAGGAGAACATCACATCAATTAACCGACTTAATGATTATTACCTAATGTGACTACGACCTTGATGTAATATGTGATTTATACAATATGATGTAGTCGTATGTCTTACAAATGAAAACGTTTTGATTGTCTGCGTTAAATAAAGACAAACATTTGTCAGGCAGGGGCGAGCAAGAATAAGTTAATATTGACAAACAGCTCGTGACTATAGGTTAACCTTTTTTGACATAAAAATTAAGTTTGCACAAAACTGTAAAGCAAAAATAAGTCTGTTTAAGGGTTATGATGATATCATTTCAATTACTTTTTGTGGTAACGACATAAATAATGTGGTTTGTAATTACGTCAAAAGTTGTTAAAATCTCCAGCCAAGCCAATCCATGCGAGTTTATACATCATATGTAATACAGTGCACAATTAATAAATGCTAAAGGAATTGACGCATTGGTAGAATAGAAAGAACTTCTCGGGACTGGTTCATGGTTTCAATGTAGCCTCTTTACGAATGATTCATTGTTGTTATAACACTGTGTTCCTGAGTTACAAAAAAAAAACATGTATGCAGATTAACAAGAGATAACCAAGAATCAAGTCGTGGTACCTTTGTTATTATTCTGAGCAAAATTAGGCATTTAATGTGCTAAAAGGTACATTATTAGGTTTTATGTTTGATTTTGGTATCATGGTTTATCAAATATCCAAATTTTTTTAAGTCCAGTAGCCATAAGTTTTATCCTTGCATGATTTTTTACTTAAATATCTTTAAATTCCACGTGAACGTTCTAAATCGGTAAAAACCAAGAAGCAGAAATAACCTTTAGCTAAGTCTGGACTCCTGTTTCATTGTTATGGGTTCAGAGATTTGCTTGTAAATATTTGCATTGTAATTTTAACCGAATTTGCTACATTTTGACTACTGAAAATTTGTCAATCAACGTAATGGCCATAAAGTGAATCAAATTCAAATTGGTATTTTGTGATTCTTTGATTGCGTAACGCATTGCCGTTTGTTTCGAGTTGGGTTTTTTGTATAGTTGTTTTTTCGGTTAGGTATCGTTGTTTTTCTGTTAGATATCGTTGTTTTTCTGTTAGATATCGTTGTTTTTCTATTAGGTGCTTTACTGTTACTGGTTTTATTTTGTAGACTTTTAAACTGGCCGATTATTTATTCATACGAATATCAACACCTGTAACACTTGTCCCTTGAGTGTCGATATTCGTCCATTGTTGAAACCCTTCAGGTAACCAGCAGTGTTTGTACTTTTGCAAGTCTGGTGAACAGTTATACCATATATCCTTTTCTATAAGTAGTTTTCTCAAGAAGGTATTCTACTCTGATTAAAATTTTACATTTAAATGTTTATAGTCGATTTCATTAGGAATTAATGAGGCACAAGTTATAGGAATTTATAAGTTTACCTGCATTTTTTGTTTACCTGGTAATTTCTTCACTTGTTTTGTTCAAGCACCACACACAATAATTTACTGGCGAACATTAAAGACTTAAATGTGTACTTTAAACATAATAACCACAATAATTATATAAACATATGAGATTTAAAAGAAAGGATATGGATATATGCCAGAACGACGTACACAATCCCCATCTTTTCTGGATTGTAAACTGATAATTTCTCGTTTAGCTGTTGCCTTTTTAGTTCAGTGATTTTCCGTAGGGCACGAAACGAGTTCTCAAATAACAGTGCTTTGCATTGAATTTGTTTCCAAACATCTTTTTGATTCACTGCAGGTCTGCATTTGGAAAGATTGTGTTCTTAATGAAGATAGATGACAATTATAATATATGCAAATTATGAAATATCAAGTGAAAAGTGACGCACCTGTCGCAACTTGAATAAAGATGGTTTTCTTTTCCAGCTAGGTTACGATATCAATCACAGAATAGACATTTCTCATTCTATGTCTAAGTTCGTAAATATTGATGTTGAATTGAAACCTTTGGCCCGGTTTCATTTGTACGGACAGGGACCAAGACGATAGAAAAGTTATGCACAGAACGACAATTCAAAATAAAAACACTCCTAAATAATCGAAAAAGGAAAATAAAATCAATATAAGGAGAATAACTTATGACCATAAAAACAACGAATAAAGCCATTGTTAATCAAAAGAATATCTTAAAACCATTTAGAATAAGCGACATAATAAGAGGTTGGAATAAGCGACATAATAAGAGGTGTTTATTAAGCTAGCTGGTGACATGTGGCATCCATCGAGAGGTAAAAGGCTTATGCTAATATTGTGTTATTCACTGTTAACCTGATGACGAATTTTTTATTTAATTTTATCAAGACTGGTCCAAAACGAATATAGCTTAAAATCAAATTCCTAGAAAAAGGGAATGACCTGTAGAAGTTTAAATTCTACTGTCACTTGGTGGGTGGCTGTCTCATGGACAATCATGCAACATCTCCTTTTTTATAAATCCATCTTTGGATCGATTATCGTCATATTTAATTTTTGTTAATATTCCGCATGAATATTCCATTGTTTTAGGCTGATTGGTAACATTTAGATTGTAAAATTATTTGACTGGATGTCTTTCTCATTCCACATCTCTAATTTTTATATGTATGCTTATTTTTTGGGGTATATTCTACATGTAGAATATTAGATTGGACCTAAACACTGCATGTGCATGTGTAACAGATAAAGCCTACAGCAAGATGTAAGACAAGTTTAGAAAAAGTCAATCATAATTAACAAAAACACACAAAATTGTCACAGATATTTGCTGACTTGTTTAAATTCTTAAGCACTGAAAAAGTATTTGCCCTTTATGGCTTCCTGTTTGGATTTGCTTTGATTTGAGTACTTCTTTTGCTACTTTTGGATCTCGGATCTCCTATGTTTTGGTTCTAATGATACTGGTGAGAGTTTACTCCTTGAAATATATTTTGCTTCCTTTTAGATTTGTACTTCTTTCCCTATGTTTGAATCTCAGACTTCCTAAGTTTTATTCTTAATGCTACTCACGAGAGGTTACTCTTTGAAATGTACATCAAGCATTATAAAAATTCACCATATTTATTCATTTGTAAATTTGTATTTTAATATTAATTCAAGTAATTCAGAATGTTATTCAATTAACAAAATCAAGCTTTGTTTTCATTCTAATCGTAAGTAATAGATTGGAAAAAAAAATACAAGAAATGCATTGCAAAGCCAGAATAATGGAGAACATGACTACGTTTACTAACCTTTACAAAAATATTCCCAACTACTGAAGCCACCGTTCTAAAAAAAACTCTACAATCTTTTTGTCAGAACCAACACCTGAAACAACTTAAATTATAAGTCAATTTAGAGTACTTTTCGGTTATGAATCAACAATTGTCTTATTCTAACATAGATTACTACTTTTAAATTCAATTAACTTTTGGATTCTATTGCTCACAGTTTTTGCTGAATGTATTCTGTTTTGAACTGAATTTCCGCTGGTTGAAACGATAATTTTCATTTCTTAAAAAACACATTTTGAAAGTGTGCATTGAAGAACTACTTCCTCATTGTTTCAATCGACGCATAATCCTTTAATTTGTTGTAAAGCATGTAAGGTGTACAGGTTAAATTACAGATGTGATAGTTAACTCTGTGTGGCCTTTACCATTACAAGCTGACCATGGTCAATTACATGGGATAACATGATGACAAATTGAACAAGAGATTTAGTCTGTCAACCCGCATAATCAATGGCAAGGAAGAAATTCACGTTAACATAAGCTAAAGAACTTTGCCACGAGAAATCATTTTCTTCTGTCGATGTATCTAGTGCTGTATAAAGTAAAGAATGTATCCGTTTTATTTCCAGCGGTGATATGTTAATTGACTGAAGGTAAATACAACAGAGAAAAATACAAAATATTAACTTAATATTATTCTTTAATTTTAGATAATATCATGAGGTCGCAATCGTCAAGGAATATTACAAAGAATAATGCTTTAATTTTAGATATTATCAGCAGTGCTAACATGGGTGTGACGTGCGGAATACTATTTAAGCATTCAGCATAGGCATTTTGTGAAAAACGATTTTTAACGTTTAATTTTGGTTCTTTGGACTTAAGAGAAAAATAGTGGTTTATATTTTCCACTGTTCAACTTCAAAATATATAGAATAAAAAATGAAAATTAAACTTCAGAACCACCGTTTAAAAAGATATGTAAGTAAAATAATTGAGCTTTTGGCATACAAATAACATTGAAAGCAAAAGAAAAACTCTGTTGTTGTATTGATGTAAAAATATCCGTTATTTGAATCACGACGTATATATATTTTGCTCATTAAAAAAGGTACTGCATACAAAATATAAATCAAATCCTACATAAGAATGTTTTTAATTCTTGAATCACCTTTAAAAACATGATAAAAGAATCATCAAATATGGAATTTCATTGCAAGATAGTGGCAGTGACAGATGCAATCAGTATACTAAGAATATACTCAAACTGGGAAATTTCCTAATGTCTGTATTGAATGACCTAAATGTGTAACAAACTAGCATTTGGTTTACATTATTATAAAAATATCTTTGTACAATGATATTTTCATTAATAATGTCGAGGGTTTCAGTTCTGGACGAATACTTATTATTAAACATAAATATTAGACATCTGAAGTAAAGTTATATATTATTTTTTTAATTTAATGTTCAATATTTTCATTAGATAGATGGTTTTATATATAAAACATTCGTCACATATCTTTTGAAGTGGTAGGTTGACCTCTCTCTCCCAGGCGTTATCTAAAATCATATACAAAAGGTAGACTTGCATAATTCCAGACATTTACCTCACAAGTCATATATCACTGTATGCAATAGTTCAATTAATTGTTTTTAAAAAATAATGGTTATTCATTACAACTCACAGCAAAAACTTACCCAGACTCGTTTAATAAATCTACCATTGCATACCCCTGGTCAGTTCCAGGTAAATTTGAATTGAATTGTAAATACACACCCTGAATTGTACCTGAGAACCCAACACTAAAATCACTTTTTATTTGACGAAAATACATCAGTCTTCATCAGATAAATACCCTAATAATAGTATCTAATGAAACACATTCGCTTGTTTTTAATCTTTTTTCTTCTGTTTAAAGTGAGGTTTTTCTTCTTTTACTTCAAACTGGAATGTAAACCAGAAATCAGTACATTGTATTTTACTGTTAAAAAGTGTAGATTTTTATTTGTTGTTTGCTGAAATCCGACAGAATTCAGAATCCCGAAAGCTTTGAAACGCATTGGACCGAGTATTTTTCCTTATCGCTGAATTAGTCACTTTTTTGGATTTGAATATTTTTTTCCTGGACTTCCAAGTTTTTTTTTTTGGTCTGATGATACTGGTGAGAGGTAGACAACCTGTTAGAGAGATCCGACGTTTTTAACCCACATAGCAAAGACAAGTTCTAAAGAAACAAAAAAAAAGAGTTCATAGCCAACAATAACATGACAAACTCTATATAAACAAAACGACAAAACAAACATAAAGGAACAGAACCGTCAGCTACTCCTTTACAAAATAGAACTAAGGCCAGGTTCTCCGGAATGGTAAGAAGATATTAGTTCCTGTTTAAATTATGTACTTTTATAATTTATGCTAACTATGAGATTACAGCATATCCATAACAACGATGTAAAGCTTTAATTCAATAACTATGAATTATGCACAAAATTGTGATAACAATGTTCCAGTCGACAAAGCTAATAGAAATATGTTTATAGCATTTAATTGATAATATTTTGATCTTAAAAACAGCAACACAATTCCAGAACTTTTTAACGAGCGAGAACATATGAATTATGACGTGTCAAATGTTTCTTACGATAATTTCCTTTCTCAGAGAATAAAATTTCTAAGCTCAGAAAAATAACCCAGCAATATTATTATTGAAGTGTAAAATAAAATTTTGAATTATATTTAAACGCATGTCTGTGTAGTTTATTTTTTAATTCAAACCGATACCCCCAATATATATTTTTTCAAAATAATGCAATATTAATTGGTACCTATGTTGGTGTTTGGTGTTATCATTACAAAACAAACTATAAAGAAGACACAACACCAACTCCTGCAACCACAAAACTATACGGTTTATTTAAATAATAAAAACGCTTACATATCAATAAAACTGGCATTGTGTCCATACTGGACTATTCAACCAGCTGCATTTGCGATATTGTCTGCTATGGTCAACAATTGACTTGAATCAGTAAAATTTCATTTTCTTTATCTGGTCATCTTCTGAGCATGCTGAGACAGAAATAATCCACATAAATAAAACTTGTAAGATAAAGAGACAACATTTTACATGACAAGCAAAGGTCATTTCGGTGACCTTTAACATGACAGACGGATAGAATTATGAGAAGTTTATCAAAATAATTGATAATGTCTATGTCTTAAGTCAGAATTTAAAAGTAGTAACTAGATGAAATATTTAAAATCGTATACTCGCCTTTCCCAGGATTTTAGACCAAATTTTTACATCGATTTAAAAAAGAGACTGTTACAGAAATGTCAAATAGACCATACCAGATAAGAAAATAAACAAAATAAACCGTCTTAAACTTAGAATTTTGATATTTAATACTTAAAGATACTTTAAGTTAATTTGAAGTTTGTTTTTATTTATTTTAATTACTTTAATTCAATTGACATAATCATATGCATATCTTTTTATTTATTTCTTCATTGAAACTACCACAAACGCAATTATTTGCATCCTTTCAGTTTGAGTCTAGCTGTTATTTGGTTAAAAATCGTTGTAAATTATATATACTTTTTTTGCAATTTTTCACGCAATTAGATAAATTTACTACTTTATTTCTTTGAAAGAAAACATTTTGAAAGATACTGCACATCTCTCTATTATTATTATTATTATTTCTACAAAAGCTTTTAAATTGGAAAGACATGGGGTAAATTTTAGAGAGACTGCACTCCAACCATTAGATATGTCCAAAAAATTTGTCCCAATTTCAACACATCAGCATTTGTTTTTGTTTGTTTGTTTGAATGGGGTTTAACGCCACTTTCAACAATATTTCAGTCATATCGCGGCGGTCAGTTTT
>JAULBM010053210.1:0-10477 GCA_032357055.1 Geukensia granosissima
TTCACTTTTCTGCAAAATCGTCAAAACTGCAGCAACTTTACTCCCATCAACATAAAGATTGAAACAGTATAAAACAATTTTTAAACAACACACAAACAAATTTTTAAATGATGTTGAAGGAGTGTAACGTTTCTTTTTTGACTAGTGTATTATGACTAACAATTGTAATTAAGGTAATTAAAAATTATAAAGAACAGGGAATTTTGATTTTAAGTCCATGTTAAGAATCAATTGGATGTCTGTTACCTGTCTTGTCGGTTTTCTCTCTTAATGATCAGGGACTTTATATTTCTAATTATAAATATATATAAAAATTACAGATATTACATCCAGCTACATTGGGTCACCCTATATAATAACATCTACATGTAGTTGCCTCTTGTTTCCCTAGGTATACACTGTATATAACATATTGTAGCCTATGGACTCCTTTTGTACAGATATAACATATGATTACCTCTGGTCTCATATATGAAGATATGACATATTGAACTAGACTTGAACGGCCTAGAGACGAACGAACCTATCTCGACGGACGAACGATATTGGATCGGTTATCAAAGAATTTGTAGATGTCATAATATTTAAAAAAGTAAAATTTCTGTTCATTGCAAATATGTTTTAATACTTTTGTTTATAAAGAACACATCTCGGGTTTTGTTTAACTAGGACAGCTTGACTAAACTTGTTTACATACCATCACGGAAAGCATGATGAAATTTAAAAGTATTTGTATCACCAATAGTGACCTACAAAATACATGTTATGCAAAATATATTTCATAGGAAATTTAATAAGTTTCAGACTAAAGATGAAAAAAACTACAAATTTTAAAGTCTGATTATTTTCATAATACGCATTTAAAAGGAAGGACCAAATTACGCAGGTCGTTTTTAAATATACCCGCACGAAAGTGAAGTTATTCAATACCCACAATGCACACAGAAAATATTACTGATTAATGTCTAAATTGATATCTAATATATTTCATTTAACAATGTATGTCGAAGGAATAACCTGAAAGATACGTTCCACACTAAAAATAAACTTTTTTTTCTGAAAATATTTATCTTTAAAATCATGGATTTAAAAGCTATAACTAATCGTATTAATATTTGCGAGATTAATTGGCTTAAATCAACTTTGCTTTCTAGAAACTTCGACGGACGAATTAAATAAATGAATTAAAGCTTTAAATGAATTTGTGTCAATATGACAGTTAAGTATGATAAACATAATATTGACAAAAATTATACTCTTTTTTTTAAACAGGAAAATTAATAGCAATATTGTAAGATCTTTGCTCGGAAAGAGATTCACAAAGTTCCATAATAAATACCATCTCCCATCTTCCATGAAGATAAAGTGAACCACTTTCTTTAAAAGTCTTGAGTTCTTTAATTGATTGATTGACTGAATGTTGCTTAACGTCCAGTGGCAAATATTTCATGCATATTCAGGACGAGAGCATATTAAATGATGATAATGAACCCTGCATTGTACTAGACAGACACTTGTAGCCGAATTTTTAACGTGCTAGCTCACGAAAGCAACAGTTAGCAGGATGACAAGCCACTTTACCCAGACACATTATTCTGACTCTCGGCCGACCAGTCTTTGCTCTTACTCCTTAATGCTGCGTGCTAAGCGAAGAAACAACAAATACAAATTTTAAAGTCTTTGGTTTGACCCGGCCGGGGATCGAACCCACGACCTTCCGCGCTCGAGGCGAGCACGCTAACCATTACACCACCGAGGCGGTCCGGGACAAAACTTGAGAAATGGTATCAAGATTGTAGAAAATACTTGCATGATATTCAATGTTTTAGAATGTAAGATTTATTTCTTTAATTCTTTACTGAGAAGATTTTGCTGTTAAAAGTTAAAGAAATTGTCTGAAGACCCCAGCTGAATAGTGACATACACAATCAAAGTTAGCCAAATTGCACATGGTGTTAATAATCTTTGCACTTTTTTTTAAAATGGTGTCAAGTGGTGTAAAAACTACATAAGAATTAGAATTCTTTTTACATTGACCATGCAAATATGTCTGGCTTAATCTGTGTGAAAATAGTCTCCTTAATATTGAAGTAAGTTTTAAAGGTCCACAAAGTTATTGGTTTTCTACACTTCATTTTCACACACTTTAAAGCATGTATGTTAAAGGTGCACAGGTTTGCAGTATGACAGTACATTACATTATACAAGATTTATATTTACAGAGCTGAAGCTATTTCCCTGCTGACTGAAGCCAAAGACAATGTCCTTCCATTGTTTAAATTCATAGAACTGTTTGATAAAAGGTACTTTATATAATATTATGTTTCACAGAGAAACAATAAACATCAGACAATGTTCTGGTTTTCAGTACCACAACAGATGATAAGCATTATATGTGTTTTAAGTTAAAAGTAAAATGATCACAAGAATTTGGTATTGAGTTGAAGAATTGATCAGTTATAAAGTGCACTTTATATTGATATCTTACTGTTTATATAGTTGACAAGAAGATGGTCATGGCAACATGAAAATACCCTTTCACACCCCTTATTCCTAATATAACCAAATAAAAGATCAGGAAAACTCCAATGTAGTGCTGTCTTGAACTTACTGTGAGGTGCGAGTTTTTACTCTGTGTTAAAGGCCTCACCATGACTTTGAAGAAAAGCAATCAAAGCAATGTTCCTTTGCTGGAATTTACTTGTATATATGAGATTGTTGTGTCATGAATATTTACACCATATCCCTTCTTTCTATTCCAAAGTGTCAATGGAGAATTAGAGAAATTCAAATTAGTTGTTAGCATGACTGTAACTTAACTATTTATAGAGAAAAAGAAAAAAAAATTGATATTATTGTTCAGAAATATTGCTGATTACCTGGTAAGTGTCTCAGACATATTAAAAATGAAAAATAGATCAGAGATACAAGAATAACTTTATTGTTATTGTTTACAGATATCACAGATCCATCAGTGTCTCGGAACTGTATAAAATGAGGGATATTTTAGAGATACAGGAGCAAGGAGGGGCAGGAAGAATGGTTCATCTTGTATGTAACAATCCATTTGAACCACCAACAGTCTCCACCAGTTCAGAACAAGACTTGTATTATCAACAAAATATGGTAATTAAAAGAAAGAATGCTGAATATATGCCAGAAAGACACAATCCACATCTTTTCTTGATTGTCCATTGCATAATTTCTCATTAAGATGTTGCCTTTAGTTCACTTGATTTCTTGGGCATGAAACAAGTTCTTAAAAATAAGTGCCTTTATTTCTTTCTCTTATCAAAAAGATGGTTGACAAAGTAAAAAAATCAACGATTATTATTTCACTTAAAGGTCTTAATGTACTGGTCATGGGGAATGCTTAATTTGCAAAATAACTTGAAAATATTAAAGAGAGTGTATCAACTAAGGGTTATTTATGTTACAAATGAAAAGATATGGAGTAAATTTCAAGGGGACTGCACTTCAACCATGAGAAAAACAGGGGCTCTACAAATCCGGAGGTCTCTACAAGGCCTTCAACAAGGGTGTCACTGTCTTTCCTTTCAAGATTCATGGAAACAAACATGGGCCAATGTTACAAAGCTAACTTTAGGAAAATACTCAATTTTGCATACAGAAAGAAAACTGACAGATGAATTTAAAATAAACCTAAATTAGCTTATATAAAATGCTTTCAAAAAAATAGAAATCATGAAAATTACGGTTTACCCTGTACAAGTAACCAAAGGGTCATACCAAAGGGAATAAGTTGACAGACATGTCAATCTCAAGAACAGGAACAAGAGGAAACTTGACACATACTGTATATGTAAAAATAAAAACAACCCTACAACTATGAACAATTGGGTCCCTACCAAAAACAGGGATGATCTCTGGTGGTCCAGGAGGGTAAGCAGTTCCTGCCTCTTTAGAGGCACCTACTGCATTGTCCATTTACCAATCTGATATTCATCATTTCAGGGTGAAGGGGGTGGCTTAAATGGATTTTAACTCCAAAGCTGGTATTCAAAATCCTTTTAAAACATTGTAATAAAATTGTTTGAAAAGTTATCTCCATTTTTAAGAGTTTTTAACTACATTTTTTCAACAAAAAATGAATAAATTGAACATGTCCTTTAAAAAATAACAAATAATTATTTCTTTAAATTTTGACATTAAAATTTCATGAGGAAAAAATCTAAATATGATAAAACAACATAGGAACGTTAAACATTTAACTTAGAGCAAATTTCCTATTACCTGTTTCCTTTATAATATGATTATATGTTAGCTTTTAAATTTAATAGTTCATTGGCATTGAAAGTAGAAAGGTGAATATTGTCAATTTCATTGATTTAAATGGAAGAGGGGGCAGATCATAATATATTATTTCTGTTTTTCAGTTAAATATTAATCAGATACCAGAAGTGTTAGAACAGCCAGCTTGCCCTATACATTGCCCTGAAGGCAGTATTATGTATGCTGAGGCTGTAAACAACTGTATGCTTCCTAATGTAATGATGACCATTAAGATGTTTGGTCCTCAGGTCCACTCACTCTTACAGTCTCATGATGGCAACATGCCCCTAATGAGGTATATAACTATTGTTTATTTCTGAGGCCCAGTAAAACAGTGAAATTCAGACTTTCAAGTCTACTCTCTTCTACAGTCTTACTGTGCAGCCTGCCTTTAACAAGGTATGGCACAATATGTTCCTAAAATAGTAAAATGTTTATTTCTAAATTCCTTTAATTTGAATAAACTCAAGATGCCAACATGCCCTTAATATAGTGTTACTAACTGGCTGTTTCTGTATTGGCCCTGGTATAGATTTGAGGTCAGCAGTATTGGCCAGAGGCCTGTAAGAGCTGAGAGCCAATACTACTGACCCAGAATCTATACCATGGCTAATACAGAAACAGCCAGTTCGTAAGACTTGTATAAAATAATACAACAGGGCTGTCTGAATATAGTTCCAGGGCCATAAGAGCATAAAACCAGGGCCATATGCAAAATGAACAGGTCCGTAACAAAATGGTTTTTAGGGCCGTATGTATTTTCTAATAAGAGAATAAATCAACAATAACAATGTATGCACATCACCTTCACAGCAAATATCAAATCTTAAACTTGTGTAGAAATTTTTTTACAGAAAAAATGTTGACAGACCAACAGGCAAATTGAAAAGGCATCCAGCATCATATGGATTTTAGAACTTATTGCGCTGGGCAAAACAATTTTGGAACTTTTTGCCCTGGACAATACAGATTTTGGAAATATGGCCGAATTACCTGTATGAAATTATAATTAATACGAGAAGAATTTTTTTAATGTTTAGATCAGGCTGTTTTTTGCTTATTAGGGCAGATTTATACATATACTTTAATGATTAAGTATATTGCAAAAGAATCTTTTAACAATGAAATGTTTGGACCTAAGGCCCACACACTTTGACAAACTCAAGATAGCAACATGTCCTTCACGAGGTATATTGCAACTTTATCTTCAAACCAAATGTTTTGACCTTGGGCCCAAACACGTTAACAAACTCAAGATGACAACATTCACTTAATGAGGTTCACTAGCTTGAACACAAAGGTACCCATTGTAAGGACTATTGACTTGTTAAGGTACAAAATTGTACAAAAGATGATGAATGGACTGAAAAAGGTTAAGATAATATAAGATAATATTCTAACCGTGGTGTTTGAGCCATTCAAGTTTGTGACTGAAGTCCGACTGTAAATTACAGTTTTTGTCTCGCCTGCAACGAAGTCATGAAAGCGAGATGTCGCGAAAAGGCTGACCGAGCGGATGATTTGTTTGTTTGTCCAACTTTTTTGAAGCATAAGAAATGACCTTCTCCTTCCCATCTTGAATTTGTGACAAGACCGCACCTATTCCAACATTCGACGCATCTGTGTCTAAAATATATTTGCCTGTGGGTAAAGGGTAAGCTAGAATGGGCGCTTCACATAACAGTTTCTTTAAATTAGCAAATGTATTTTGACACTCCTGGGTCCAACAAAATATAACATCTTTTCTTGTGAGCCTACTTAATGGTGAAGCAATTTCGCTGAACTTTGAAATATACTGCCTGTAATAATTACACAGTCCCAAGAACCGTTGTACCTCTTTGACTGAAGTTGGAACTTTCCAGTTTCTTACAGATTCAACAATTTTATGGTTTGGGCGAATACCTTGTCCATCAACAACATGACCCAAGAATAATACCTTATTTTTGACAAATTCACATTTAGATGGTTTCAATTTAAGACCTGCCCTTTTTAATCTTTCTAAGACCTCCTGCAACTGATTAAGATGAGTATCCACATCAGAGCTATAAATAATGATGTCATCTAAATAAATCAACAATGTTTTCCATTGTAATCCTCTAAATATCAATTCCATACATCTCTGAAAAGTTGAAGGTGCATTACAGAGACCAAACGGCATTTTAGTATATTCATAAAGACCGTATTTTGTGATAAATGCTGTCTTATGTTGGTCTGTAGGGGCCACATTTAGCTGCCAATAACCCGATTGAAGGTCCATTACTGAAAAGATTGAGGCAGTTGCCAGACAATCAAGACATGAGGAAATTTTAGGAAGAGGGTAAGCATCCTTGATTGTAACATCATTTAACTTGCGATAGTCAATACACCATCTTACTGAATTATCAGATTTTTTGCGAACAAGGACAACTGGGGAAGCCCATGCAGACTTGGAAGCTTTAATCACACCCTTTTCTAATTGCTCATTTAAGTATTTTTCCTCTTCCCCTTCAAAACCTTGAGGTGTCCTCCGTAAGGGTAACCGGATAGGAGCTGCTCCAGCAGTTTCAATTTTGTGCTCTATCAAGGAACAACTACCGAGATCTAAATTGTTTTCTGCAAAAGCATCCCTATTTTCTGAAAGTATTTCTGCAAGTTTAATTTTATGTCTATCTTCAACTAGATTTTTACAACTCCTATCATACAAAGGCTTAAGATAATCTGGCAAAACAGGAATGTCGGCCCTTATTTCTGATTTACCAGTACCCCTCCCATCAACTGTCTTGGTTGTGGATACATTTAAACAATTCCAATCACTGGGCAATAAAGGGGAATCAATCAGCTCTCCCTGTCTGACACCTTCAGAGACAGATTTACAAATATCAAACATGATAGGTTGACCACTGTCTACATGCTCAAATTCTTCATTACAAATCTGTTCAATATCCGTGACAGGATGTAATTCACCTAACAAATAGTTCCTACCAAGCTTTATGGGAAAATTGTCAAGATTAATTATCCTAACTGGAATTGTCTTTTGATATGGATCAATCAAACACCTTGCAATTAACAATTTCCTCTCATCCTCTACTAAAGGCTCAATACTACCAAATCGAGTACCTAAAAATTCTGAATTTACACCTGTTCCTGCCAAAATTACTTCTGAATTCGGTGGTATAGTAGTTGTTTCCTTCAACAAGACCCTGGCAACCTGATCAGAATGCCTTTGGACATCACAATCGACCCATTGACCATTAATTTCTAAACCTTTCTTTGTGTTAATGGTAATGTTCATTTCATCAATTACATCACAACCCAAAAGTAATTCATCTCCAATAGGCGCAACGTAAACTGTCCAAGTAAAATCTAAAGAGCCTATTTCAATTGAAATATCTGCAACACCTAGAGTCTCCATTCTCTTCCCAGCTTCAGCAACAACCAAGTTTCTATTTGCCTTATAAAGTTTTGGACGCTGTGATTCAGGAATTTTGAAAAACATGTTTTTACTCATAACAGTGACTTCAGCACCCGTGTCAATGACAGCCTGAACTGTGTACCCTTCAATTTTAACAGGTGCCCTCATAGTAACTGCACTCACCCTGTCAATTACCACATCAGCCTAGTGGTCTCCAAAATAGAGTTATCCGTAGCAACATCACATTTTGCACCATCAAGTATACAATCAGAAGCTTCTGCGAGCTTTGATTCCTTAAGTACACCTATACCATCATTGAACATTGAAACATCATCTTGTGTCGAAGCATCAGAACAAACATTTTCCTGACAACCCAGATCCAACTGTGCTGATTCTGACAAGAAACTATTATCCTCTACATAGTTGACAACCTCTAAATTACTACTTTCCAAAGCTTTATTACATGTATTACAAGTTAAAGAATTTTTAGAACAAGAACTATTTTGGGCTCAGACTTGGCCGGTAGGCTTAGCCCTTATTAGTTTAACGAATCAACCTGCTTCTGTGCAACATCATCCCTAGAATGACCACTAGACCTCTTTGTCTCTTGTTTCACCCCCTGATTCCTGGATTTATTTTTGCAATATTTACTAGTATGTCCCTTTCCTTGACATGAGTAACAAGTAACATTACTAAAATCTCTCTTTCCCTGATATTTGGATTTCCCGCTAATTTTCTCTGAAAGCTTCCCAATTTCTTGTTTCAAACTGGCCTGATTACTATGCAGTGAAGTAAACTCATGCTTCATTTCATTTGAAAAATTCTGAAGCCTTTTATCCAACCTTTCCTCAGTAACAAAACGAGAATTAGATCCATTAACTTTCCTGATTTCCACTTCTTCATGAGTATCAATCATTTCAAAATCACCCCCATTTTCAAATTCAATTTGTCTTACATCTACATGTTTCTTGAAAATGCCAGATTTGCAGCATTCATGCCACATATACCATTCCATTGCCTCATCAATAGTTTGGGGTTTTCTAATTTTAACTTCATAGGCCAAACTTTGATCAGGGAGCCCTTTTAAAAAATTTTCAACTTTAAGGGTATTTATCAAGGTTGATCCAACAAGCTCAGGGTAACTTTTTGATACCAAATTTTCAACCCTTGAAGCATATTCATGCAATGATTCCTTGTGATTTTTTCTACAAGAAGCCAAGATTTCCCTGTACTGCTCAGGTAAACGATTGTCACCATAACGGCGTTTCAAGGCCATTTTAAAGCTCAAGACGTCCCTTTGAACTTCAGCAGAAAGATTTGATGCAAATTCAAGTGCGTCATCCTTCAAACAACACCAAAGATTTTCTAACTGGGTCTGACTGTTCCAACGAAATTTTTGAACCCCCAGCTCAAAAACTGTCAAAAAACCCTCAATGTTATTTTTCCCAGTAAAATAGGGTAATCTGAATTTTGGTTCATCATCCTGTTTATTTCCAAACCTCACCCTGTTATTCTGATATTGGGATGTGTAATCGGAGAAGGGATATTGTGTGAACCTTCTTGGATCTGGTGACTCATAGTTTCCATGATCATGAAAAACATGTGGCTCTCTCTGATCCGTCTCCCCATATTCTAGATTCTCTTGACATCTATACCTTGCAAGTTCTGTCTTTGCATCTCTCATTTCCTGATAAGCCATATCTAATCTTTGTTCTCTCTCTTTAAGTTTTGTAGAAAATTCTCTCTTAGTCTCGACTAATTCCCTTTTCATTTCCATGTACATCTCTCTCATTTCCTCATATTCACGCCTATCTACATGTATGGTATCTGAACCTGAATTTACCGGGTTGACCTCTGTCGACCTCAAATATTCAGTATTTGAAGGTGAAATATTAATGTTGGCTGTCTCTACATATGATGCATCTCGTGAACAGTGTGCACTAGTTTTGCTCATTTCACCATTTGAAAATTTACCTGTATCTGATTGACTTTGTACAGTTTCTGCATCCTCATACTGACCAGCATCAATGGACAATTTTGCATTTTCATGACTTACCTCATGGTCATCCATAATAGTGTCGTGTTCTACACCTCTGCTTGCTACACTTTCACACACAGGATCAAAATATTCACCTCTAACTAAAGTACTTTCACTCACAGTACCTCTACCTCTCCCCCCTTTGTAAAGAAATGGACGGGAAAGTGGTCTTGGACGTAAATTGTGTGCCATTCCCAAATTGGTTTTCAATATATGCAATCAAATGAGCGATTTTACTGCTCAGATTATACACTATCAGTTTCAAATAAACAACAATTTCAAATCAATGCAAATAACCTGTAGAATTCTCTACATAGGCCAAAAATGTCACTTGTTGAATTCTCTTCAAGTGAAAAAAAAACTGTAGAATTCTCTACATAGACAAAAATATCACTTGTTGAATTCTCTTCAAGTGAAAAAAAATGTATAACCTGTTGAATTCACAACCACAAAGGTTATATCAAATTTGTTGCATTCACAACATCTGTGTTTAAATCATTCAATTCAAACACAGTGAAAAATTGTACAGTAAAACATGTGCAAAAAAATTTTTTTTTCTTTCACAAAAAGAAAAAATCTTTAAAAATTTAAGCTGTTAAAGTGAGTGGGTAAGTCTCGCTGCCACCAGTGTCGCGAAAAGGCTGACCGAGCGGATGATTTGTTTTGTAGCCTTACGCGAAAATTGCCAAAATAAACTAGAAGTTATATTCTAAAAATAAATAATTTATTATGCAGGTTTGTGAATTCCACAAGTC
>JAULBM010053221.1:0-10477 GCA_032357055.1 Geukensia granosissima
AAAATAGATATTTTCCAACTGTCGTGATTACAAATCCGTTCTTATACCGATTGCTAGTAAAATCGATAGTGACTGTACACAAGCTTTGTCTACCGAGTTACAGGACGGGTGCCACAAGTGGAGCAGGAGTTGCTTGCCCTTCCGGAGCACTTAAATATACCCTAGTTTTTGTAGTTCCTCTTACTATTGCATAAGATTTCAGTGCAGTATTGGGTGTCCTATTTTGATTTATAGTTTTTTTTTTTTTGTTAGCTGCACATTCTTTTTTTCGTGTGCAGCGCAAAAAGGTTTTTCGCAGTGATTACTCACAATTTTCTTTCAAAATTCAACATAAGGCTATTGCCTATATGGGAGAAGCTGGTTTTTTTTGTCACCCCTCTGTCCAGAAATGTTTGACTTCATAATGTTTTTGTGAAAAACCATACCCCCACCTAACGTACAGTACACCAGTGCAAGCTTTGTTTAAGGGGAAGCGAAAGACAAAAGCCTTTTAACATGTGTGTTGCAATATTTTGCATTAACCAATACTGTTTTGTGGGTCTATTTTGAGGTTTTTTTTTATCCAGTGGTGGCAAGTCCACGACGTATCCTAACCACAACTGATGAACAGGAGTTAAGCTTCAGTTTTAAAATTACAACGTGTTCACATGAAAGTATAACTATCTTTGATATTACAGTTTAGAAATTAGCATCGGATTTCTTGTGTCTTGCTTTGCAGCTTTAGATAAATAACTTTGTTCTTTTTCTCAAAAATATGACAAATAAAAGGCATATGTAATGAGTATTTCAAAGCTACTTCTACTGACTTCTTCTGAGATATATGTTATTTAATTTGGAAAAGAAAATAGGTTTTTCTTGTAATACCGAATGTTTAAATTTTTAGATATTTGATAATAATTTAGCTTTTGTAAATATTTCTTAGATGAACATTTTCCAGAAAATTATAGTTTTGTTGTCAAATCTAGCAAATTCCAGCAGTTTAATCTTGGTTTTTTTATGAATGTCACTCAGAACCGTATGGTGTGGTGCTCAGATGAAGAGGCAGGAATATAAAAAATTTCAGTAGAAAACTGTGTCCTACGTACCTCATATATACCGTATTCTAGGAATAAAACAGGCAATTTGAGCATGTTGAGGGAAACCTGATTTCAAAGGCATTGTTCAACCAATTTGGGTTCACCAAAATTAATAACATCATGGTTTAAATTCTAAAGCATCCAAAATACTGGAAGACTTGGAAACTTATTGTCTCTATTGACGAATCTGGCTTTCTATTTAAATTTGTTTGATTTTTAGAACTTCTTTTACTATATTTGGATTTCGGACTTTGTTACAATATTGTTACAATATCAACAATTATTATTACAGAGACCGTATGAGAACGACAACCAATCTCTTTGTCCAGGGATTGTGTGGAGTGGTTACAGACAGACTGTGTCAAAATTCATTAAAGACTAATGACAATCAGAAGGAAGAAAGTGAAGTTTATGTTGTTCCAGATGAAAATAATGTTCAGCTAAAACCAACTAACAAACAAGATAATAATATCATACTGTATGATGAAAAGTTATAAATCATAGTTATATTTAGGTGCTGATTATGTGTCAGGTCATTTAACTAAAATATTTCAAAGTCTGAACACTGTGATCATTCTTAACATCCAATGCATAACCTTGTAACTATTTTGAGCAAGTTTTTGTACTTCAGCACCAGAAAATGATTCAAACACTACAGTGGTTATGCTGTTCAGCAGGAAATAAAACAGTCAGTGGTTTCATGGAAATTTTTTATGTCATGTATTAACCTATCTGAAAAATAAAAAAATTATCCATGCGACCTTGCTTTAAGTGCAATTAAGATGAAATTAGAGGCTCCAAGAAGCCTGTAATCGCTCACCTGTCACAAAGTTGCATTTGAAACAGCCTTTCATTTAAACTTTTTGCAGAATACCCTAGGAAACAATCATATAAAGTTATATCTTAATCCATTCAGTAGTTTCAGAGGAGAAGATTTTTTAAACTGCAACTTTAAAATTAGCAAAAACGTACAAAAAAAGACAATTACTCCAACAAGAGTTCAGGAATTTTCTTGAAAATTTCACCTAAATAGAATTCATCATGCTGAACACTTTATTCTTAGTCAGAATTTAGCTAAAATTGATGGTTTTTGAGATATAAAACAAAATCTTTGGTCTGACCACTGTTCTATTTTTAGTAACAGCAGCCATGTTTTTCAATGGATCAGAAGATTCTTTACTGTATTAGCCTAAAAGGAACATAAATCCCCCATGGCAGCCATGCTTTTTGTCCGATCAGGATGAAATGAGGAAAATTTGTAAAGTACTTTTCATAGATACTTCACATTAAATATTAATCCATTTGGCCAAGCAGTTTCAGAGGAGAAGATCTTAGATATATCAGCCAATCAGAAACATGAATCTTCTATGGTATTTTTTGTCAAATCAGGACGAAACGAGAAAATTTTATAAACAACCTTCCATTGGGCCGAGCGGTTTCAGAGGAGAAGATGAAAATCTAAAATTTAAGAGATAAAAGAATGGATTATCGACCAAATCCAAGTGATAAAAAAAAGCTCAAGGTGAGCTTAAAAGCACTAAATTTGCACAGGACTTGAATTTCTAAAAAAAAATTAAATGTTTGCAAGGTTTTTCAATGATAAATCATCTTTGGTAATGGAACTTAAACCTTCTGACATTTAGACTTGACAAAGTGGCTTTTCAATTTTTTAAAAGAAACATCTACCCTCTCTTCATAAGTATTTTAGCTTCTTTGATGCCCTTTTGAAAAATGGAAAAGTTTGAGCTAAGTAATTGGAGTTCATGGCATGAGTAATACTATTAATGGATCTAAGCTTTCCAATGTTTTGGTTGTAATACAGGTGATCAGAAGTTTCTACTTTAAATATAAATATAAATACAACATAACCAAATTCAATATAGTGAGATATATTGAATCTAACACCACCAAAAGGGAGAGACAAGAATATCACAAACATTTCGAGGGTATGATATCTATCGTCCTCTAAAGAAGCTTGTCCAGTCAGAGAATGATGGAAATCTTACCACAGGCGGTTTAAGGTCTCCATCTTGTACTTTTGGTGGCATTTGATTCTTTTTCTCACATTTTTATATCATAAAAACACATAACAATTGGTAAACGCCTTTGTTACCATTATGCAATGTCATACAAAATGGGCCTGAACCAAAGTTCACCGTTTTAAGAAATCAATGTGTTTACTCATTATTACAAATCTGTTCCTATACCAGTTGTGACTAACATTTATTGTGACTATATACCAGCTTTGACTACTGAGTAGCACGAGTGCCACTAGTGGAGCAGGAGTTGCTTACCCTTCTGGAGCACCTGAACTCATCCTGGATTTTGTACGGTTCATGTTATTCCAGCTTTATTTTTCAGTAATGTGTTTGTGTGTTTTTTTTGTTTGTCTTTCGTTTTATTTAGTTGGCCATGGTCTTCCGACTTAACAATTTCTGTCTGCCCCTTTGGTATCTTCGAATTCCTTTTTCACTATTTACATGCAACAATGAATGTTAATTCACCATTTTTTATTATAATAAGCCTATACTAATTTCCAAAATGAATTAAAATCTATATTATGGTAACTATCAAAGAAAAATGAATTTGGCGGAATCATTGCATGTAGCTTGTCTTCCACAATCCTATGTAAGACAGGGATATCTCGACCCATCAAAACCATGGATACCATTGTCCCAGATGTGAGAAAACATTGTCAATGGTGTATTATGAATTATCTGTGAGTACTCCAGGAAAGATTTTATGTATTGGGTAAATAACTCACTATTTGTCTCAACCAATTGGGTGATGAATTGTTAATTGCTTTATAGATTTAGCTTCATCTTCTCATGTTGCCACTTATTGGGTTTTTAACTGCCCTCTTCATAAAACTATTGGGTAATTTCCATTCTCATTAAGCATTAAGATATACATGTACAATACTTGTAAAATGTACAAAAAAGAATAGTCAGCTTGAAAAAATAGATTCCTTATAGACATTTCAAAATGTTATATTATAGAGCTTGAACAGTAATTCATCTTTGGTGCATTTATTATCAGTCTTGATTTGCATTATCAATCCACTTCAGTACAGTGTGTTTGGGTGAAAATTAGGTGGTTGTCAATATATAGGGTAATTGTTACTTCAGTAGGGTTTCAAAACCAATCAACAGCTAAAATAATTGGGTTTTTGAGAATTCTGACTTGGTTATTACCCCAAAATGCAGCTTATCTGAAGCTCTGTGACATCAAAACTCCTTCATGGAAAATTATTGTTAACAAAAACGTAAACCTTGTTGTGCCATACTTGTGGAAAGACACTGCCTGTCCAAAAAGAGCGATAAAAAACATCAAAAATAAATATTTTCTATAAGGTACGTAATAATATCTTAAAATAAGTAAAAGCATAACTTTTGTTGCATTTCATAAGAAATCATTTCAAGCAAATACCATGAAAATCAAATAACTTAGTACTGAGTCTTTCCCGGAAGACCTGCACTTAATTCCTGAGAAAATAAAATAGGAGAGGCAATACTGCATCTACTGATAAAGAATCTCTGAAAGTTTGTTTACTTTCTATAAAGTGGTAAATGAGTAGCAGATTAGAAATGGTACCTGTCTTTTTCTCACTGCATTTGCAAGTCAAAAGTGCAGCCAAATTTAAAATATTGATTTTGTGGAAAAATAAAATAGGAGGTGCAATACTACCAATCATCATAAAGAATCTGTGAAAGTTTGGTTAGAATCTGTTTGATTTTTTAAGAGAAGTAGTGGGTTAGAAAGTGTGACACCCATGACGCCGACAATGTGCATGACAATGTGTACGCCAGATAACAGTGATCCTCATATGTCACCCTGGCAACACAAAAACATTTTAAATTCAAGATGTGGTCTTTTTCTACCTTGTAATTATTGCATTCCCTGAGATTTCTAGGATCAGCTATAAATGGTCAAAATCAAGGAGTATATGTGCTAAAACAGGTGCATTGGCATGCATGTTTTTTCCGTCATGAAATCAATTTGCAGACATTTACTCATATTATATATTTTTTCAATATTTATTCACTGTCAGAATCTATTGTTATTGCTTTACTTGTTAATCTATTTGACCCGGATTTCTCCATTATAACATCAGAATCTGATCCTGAATCAACACAGTTCACTCTATCATCTTCCTGTCTAATACAGTCCACTCTGTCATCTACCTGTCTATTACAATCCATACCATAAACCACCTGTCCATTCTGAGATTTACTATCTGTACGTACAGTTTTTGAGGTACTGGACTTCAGTGATAATTTCTTTTTCACTGCAGGTTTGTTTGTGAATTCACCACCAAAATCTAAATCATCATTATCTGAATCTTCTATGACTGGTTTTTTCCTTTTGAGTTTTGCAGATTCTATTTTCTGGGAGTTATTTGTGTCTGTGCTGCCTCATTTCTGTTCTCCTGGTCCCACAGAAAATTCTGAAAATTTGGAGTTTTCTGAGTTTACAACACAAAGTTTTGGTTTTATATCAGTTTGATGACAAGATGAGGTCTGACTAGTTTTCTGTGATGAAGGTGGTGTAGAATTATTACTTGATAATGATTTCCTTTTACCTGGAAATTCTATTCCTAATTTTACTGAACCATTCTGTAGTAGTTTTGCCTTTGGACCTGCAAAAAAGATATTCCATTATATATTATCATTAAAAAACTGCTTTCTGAACCATATTTTATATTGAACAGAATTATCATCATAATTTTACACTTGTTGCATAAACAACTGCCCAACTTGGTAAAGGTGACACTCATTAATGTACATCAGTAAGTTTATACCTATGTGTAATCCTGCACAAACTATTTCTGTTTAGGGATGTTTTATCTTTGGTTGTCTCAGTTATTTCACATTTCTAAGATTATTCTAGTTATACAATATATTAAGAAGTTTGTATGATGGAATAATGTAATACAAGTGTGGACACAAAAATGTCTCGCCTGTATATGTGCCTTTGACCCTATAAACCTGTGGACACAATAATTTTCTAATCAAGCTAAATCAGCAAGTAATACCGCCAACAATCTATAAGCACACCCAATATTGTTGATTTACCACTTATAGTAAATGAGAAATAGACCTAAGCATGAAAACTTGACCCTAGTCAATGGACCATGAAATTGAGGTCAAGGACAAAAGATATTTGTCAGACTGACATGTACTCCTAATAATCAATAAGTACACCCAATATTGTTGACCTACCACTAATAGAAAATGGGAAATAGACCTAAGCATGAAAACTTGACCCTAGTCAATGGACTGTGAAATTGAGGTCAAGGACAAAAGATGTGTGGCTGATCGACATGTACTCCTAATAATCAATAAGCACATCCAATATTGTTGACCTTCCACTAATAGTAAATGAGAAATAGATCTAAGCATAAAAACTTGACCCTAGTCAATTGATCGTGAAATTGAGGTCAAGGACAAAAAACATGTGGCAGACTGACATGTACTCCTAATAATCAATGAGCACACCCAATATTGTTGACCTACCACTTATAACAAATGAGAAATAGACCTAAGCATGAAAACTTGGCCCTAGTCAATGGACCATGAAATTGAGGTCAAGGACAAAAAACATGTGACAGACTGACATGTACTCCTAATAATCAATAAGCACACCCAATATTGTTGATCTACCACTAATATTGAATAAGAAATAGACCTAAGCATGAAAACTTGAACCTATAACCATTTTATTGTATGGCAAAACTGTTAAAAAAATCACTCTTCAACATCAATGACATCACTTTTTAGAGCAATATTGCATGGAGTGCAATATCATGGAATATTGCTTGCTAACATTTGGTTACATTCTACTGGGTATATAAAGTTGCTATAAAATAAAACAGAATACTAAACATTATAGTTTATTTACATATTCTTAGAAGATTGCACTGTTATACAACAGAAGAAATTATCAGTATTGTAATTTTGTATACCTAAGTCCAAACATGTTTATACATGTAAAAACCACAAAAAAGTAAATTTTATGTAAATACATCATTACACTTAACATCCTTAGTACACCTAAAAATTAATAAACAAAAAAAGGAATTAAAAATTCTTCATTGTGAAAAACATTTCCTAAAGATTCCTGGAAAGTTCTGATTTGAAAAGTCTGCTTTCCAGGTATTTTTTAACATGAGAAATGACAGAAATTGCAAACCAGAAACCACATACCTGCAATTGATTTCACATAAACTCTTAAAGTATAAGATTCATCATACATGTAGAAACTTCAAAGATAAACTCCTTAAGATGTCATACTTTAAAACAGAAATAAGACTTACTATATTTTGTGAAATTGACTGCTGTAATATATAAAATAAGAATTGTAATGGACAAATTCACTAATACTAGAGGAAATCTGCTTAAAAGCAAAGCAAAATAATTCCTTGTTTTTATAAGACATGGATTCATTATTTGCATCTCTAATTACACATAAACAAACACTGACCTGCTACTAAATAACTGATAGTACTATATGGTGTGAAGTGAAAATCTTCCCGGACAAATCCTTGTAACAACATCTGTGCTAAAATCCTCTCTAGTTTGTCCCTGGATACATTGGGTGGGTCAAGCCCTCTGACCTTCAATGAACCCTGACCTTTTCCCTGCCAAGCATCCAGTAGTTTGAGTGCCGTGACTCTTTGATCAGTGGCTGTTGCCTGGTCAATGATTGTCAATACATTCTGACCAAGTTTTGTTACATCTCGCTTTTCCCCTGAAAAAGTTTATGTAACACATAAAATTTTTACTGATGTTTTAACATACATATTATTTACTGTCAATATGACCATAAAAATTTATATTCTTGTGGGGATACTGATACATATGCATTCATCAACTACCATAAATGTGTATTGTCTCAGTACCTTGCTAAACCCAACTCTGAGTAAACCGAAAACCTGTGTAAACCAGACCTTATATTTAGTTTAATTATTTTAGAATCTATATAAATAAAACTTGCCCAATCCGAACCCAAACAAAGATTTGCTCCCAAGAGTGTTCCGATTAGACAGGTTTCACTGTATAATAATATGATCAATTGTTTTTGGATTTTAAACTAGCTGTCAGATCCAGTGAATCCTTTCTCAGGGTTTGTACATCATATCTCTTGTTGCCTTTGAAATTGTTAAATTTAATACAGTTGTCTTTCAAAGAATTGCTTTTAATGTCATTTCATCACACCACTGTCCCATGTGACAGAGAAAGTAGAGCACTCAAAAACATGTTAATCCAAGCCACATACATCATGTGCCTGTCCCAAGCCAGGAACCTGACATCCATTGGAAAGTTGTTATCATGTTACCTAAATGTACAACCCAATCCTTTTCTAGACATTCAATGATTAAAATTCATAAACGATACCCCTGTTCTCCTATGTAATATTTACCCTTCTAATGAGCAGCGGTAAATTTCCTTCTTATATAATTATCTTCATTGTGTCTTATCTTCATATCAAGTTTCATTGAAATCCATTAAAACATTTAAGAGATGCGCTTACAAGGAATGTGGACAGACCAACACACAGACGGGGTTATTCCTATATTCCCCCAAACTTCAGTTGCGGAGATTGATGAATATGATTTTATGTTTACCTTGTGTGTCTTTCTTACAATGGTCACACATTTTATTACATTGAGATCTATCCCATAATTCTCCAAAATGTCTGGCTATAGAGGCTCGCCGACATCTGGCAATAAAAAATACACTGAATATCAATAAATAAAACTTAATTAAACCTTAATCACAAATTTGACATCCATTAAAATCAGATTAAAACTAAAATATGTCCATATTTTTTTAAACTGAATTTTTCCCAATACAGTTGTTTCAAATTATTTCTATTCTGTCGACTGGTTCCCTCTTTCTCATGTCATTATGACGTAATGTTATGCAGACAGCTTCTGATGCTAATGTCAGTTGCGTCAAATTTACGTGTCAAATATAAAAGAAATCCTTTTGCAATTCAAGAACAAAGAAAATCATTCAGTTAACGTATTTTAAAAATAGTAATATACATCACATGTCATGTAAAATAAAATATGAATTAAAGTGTGATGCCTTACATTCCAGTGAAGTCACATGGTCTGGGAGAAAAAAATTTTGACGGAATAGAAATTATTCGAAACAACCTTATTTGACCACTTATAGCTTAAAACGGTAAGAAATAGAGAAATCTGTTTCATACTACTGAACTCTCCCAATGAGAGAAATCAAATGCAAAACCCCATCAAAATCAAATGAAAAATAAAAATTTTTCATCTCCTGCAAAATAATATTTTTTTTAACCCTTTGACCCCTTTTATACAAAAATATGTTAATGCTTGAATTAATTTTTGTTGCATTTTGATAAGGAATCATTTAAAAAAAAACTATCAAAATCAGATGAAAAATAAAAAAGTTTCGAAAATGAGGGTTGTAGCCATTTTTGGACACTATATACTCAATAACAGTTAGAAATAGGTCATGATGCTTGTGGCTTGTGTGTTGACTTTTTAATGTGAATTACAACAAAAAAAAACAACATCAAGATTAGACAAAAAATAAAAAAACTTACATTTGAAAATTTAAAAAATTCCCTTTTGGACCCTCCTTAAAACCGGCTTGGCTAGATCACCCAAAATCTTTTATATAGGGTATCATTGTGCTAAAATTTCAAATGGATCCAAATATTAGAATACAAGTTATTGAATTAAAACCTAACTGTCTAGGGATGACTATATGCCTATATCATAACATGACCACACAATTTTTGTGTTTGTATAAAAAAGTGTACTAACTTTGAAACATCTATACAGTATGACATGACACCATAGACATTGTCCAGGCCAGTCTGTTCTGTGAAAACCATCGTACTCTGTCTAAACACATCAGCAAACCTGTAGTACACAATACAGTCTGACCGCTGGTCATCTCTACCTGCTCGTCCGCTCTCTTGGTATAAATTCTCCATTGATTTGCTGACAGAGTGATGGATGACAAATCTCACATTCGGTTTATCTATACCCATACCAAAGGCTACAGTTGCTACTATTATCTACAATGGTAAAATTACCAAACCAAAGGCTACAATGGCTACTATTATTAAAATCGGTAAAATATAACCAAACCAAAGGCTACAGTGGCTACTATTATTAAAATCGGTAAAATATAACCAAACCAAAGGCTACAGTGGCTACTATTATTGAAATGGGTAAAATATAACCAAACCAAAGGCTACAGTGGCTACTATTATTAAAATCGGTAAAATATAACCAAACCAAAGGCTACAGTGGCTACTATTATTGAAATGGGTAAAATATAACCAAACCAAAGGCTACAGTGGCTACTATTATTAAAATCGGTAAAATATAACCAAACCAAAGGCTA
>JAULBM010053232.1:0-10477 GCA_032357055.1 Geukensia granosissima
TTTGGAGGAAAACTTCAGAGGTAACAAAAACAAAAATTATCATTCAGACAAAGCTTTAGATAAAATCAGACTTGGGTGCGACAGCTGGGATAGGCGTTGCAGGGTGCGGGGATAGCTGTCGTTTCCGACAACTTGTGTCTAGTTGAATTTGGTGACATAATATGTTTTCTACGAAAATCGGGAGGCATGCCAATATTTTGTAAAATTTGACCATTTGAACATATTTAGTTTGGAATGTGAAGTTAGGTACAAATTTCATGTCCAGTCTAAAACTTTTAGCATGTTTATGGGAGGCATAATTTATAAAATGCTTTGTAAAATAAAACCCAAAAGGGGTTAACATTAAAACTTTTGGCAATATCTCCTGTGAACAGACATCTTTGGTAAATGATTGGCTACTCTGGAGTTTGTACCTGGAAATGATTGAAATTTAAAAATTGATGAGTTTTGTAGCCTTTTATTGAAATATTACTTTGAAGGCCAGTTGCATGATTATTAGACAGACTGGTACTTAAAATATATTTAGTATCCAATTGTGTGTAATTGTCAATGGTAAAAAAAAATGATAGGGAGCATATACTATCATCAGCTTTAGAATGTGAACAGATTGTCTTGGATTTACTCATTGTCATAAAATATGATTGTTTAGGTATGTTCAGTCTATAAAAGATTTATTTCTATTGAATGGTTTTGGCTCCTCCCTTTGAATGTATTATTTTTAAACAAATGATGAACAAGGAGATAAAAAAAAGTTTTTTTGATAATTTAAGTTGTTGTGTTTGCATACAGAAAAAATTGTATACAAAATTGATGGTGACTTTTCCTTTTTTTTAGGCTTTACTAGGTAGGTACACTATTATTGATTTATTGAAGAAAATTTCTACCAAACAAGGACATTAACAAAATAGGAAATCATGCTGTTTATCACATGATGTAAAATAATTGAGGTTTTTTATCTTTGCTGTGGTTATAAATAACATTTTTACATGAAAATGATCTACGAGATGTGGACGGCAGTTAAATTCACAACATAAAAGTGATACTCTTTACATGCCATCTTATATGCAGTGATATGAACATTCAACTTTCACAAAACAAAAAAAAACAGTCTAAGTGCAATAGTCTTTGTCAACATGGTGTGTGCAAGAAAAACAAAATATCACCACATATTGCACAGTATAATAAATAAAACATTTAACAAATTTGTAGAAAACATTGCATCACAGATTAATAGCAACAATGTGCCTAAACCACCTTGTAGTCAACAATGGAATGGTTCTTCTTTTGATTTGGTCTTGTCTATACATATAAATAGGAATGTTTCGATAAATATCAGCTGCAATCTTCTCTTTTTTCACTTTGTGATATTTCTGTTCCCAAAAATTTCAATTTCTTTAAATCTTCACTTAACTGTAAATAATTGGCCATTATGATTAAATGAGTAAAACATGGATCCAACATATAAAAACGATATGTTAAAAGTTCATCATCTGAGATGCTTGAACAATAAACATCCAAAAATATATGAGAATCGATTATAATATTTTTTTTCGTTGATAAAATGTTTTGTTTCTCATAACCCTATGTACCCTTGAAACTGTCAATTCCATGTATTTTTCAATAGGTGGGAAAGCTTAAGATTGACAGAATGAATGTTGTTTGACGTTCAGTCACAAATATTTGTGTATATCAATATAAGATGAATGATTCCACCCTGCCTTGTAATAGACTTACTCATAACGTACTTAATCACAAAGCAACAATCTGCCAGTGGACAGAAGACAGGTCACCTTACACGGACATAATATTATGACTCTAAGCAAACAAGTCTTAACTCTTAAATGCAACATAATTTTATAACAAGATTCCAAATTTCATGTCTCATATTTTGACCAAGGTAGGAATTCCTCTATCACTTTTTTCTTTACAGATTTCTTGACACAAACAAACCTTAACAGCTTAACCTTTGACCCTTACCTCCTCTAACACTTGCAGATTTGACTTCAGAATATCATTCATCTGTCTGACTATACTAAAATGGGACCGACTTTGGAGACTATAAATTGAGGAATACATCTTCTCCCTGAAATCCAATGATTGTACATTTACATGGTAGGTTTTTCTAGTAACAATAATAACTTTTATTAACAATTAATTAAAGCCCTTTGTCAGTATAAAGTAGTATCACAGTTTTACTCCACTTTTAATGCTTTTAATTCCTTATTTTTCAACAGGTTTACAAATTCTTAATAAAAGTGTAATTACAGGTGATTATATGTGCCTTGGAATAACATAAATTGAAAACATACCTCCACTGAGTTTTAGATGCAGATGACCAGATATCCTTGGCATCAATTTTGACTTGTAACAACAGGATTTTATAGGTTAAAGCCATGGCTGACACAATTAAAAACATTGTCCTAGAGAATAGAAGGTAACATTTTGCTTTAAAAGCCTTTATTTCCAACATCAATAAGATAAACAATTCAAGTCTTATTAAAAACAATAGCTGGATGAATTCGAAATTTACCCATTAAGATATGTTTATAATGTCATGATATTATTGTCAATTAATTCTATATAACCTGACTAAAGTCAATGATTAAAAAAATTTTCACTTGCCATCTTTACAAGATGAAAAGGATATTTCAATTGCAATAAAAAAAAATTAAATAAAAAAAAAGAAAAAACAACAACAACAAACACTGACTAATATCAGAAAGACTTACATGATAATGCATATTGCAAGTATGAGATTGGTTCTTGGAATTCTGAAAAAGAAAACAACAAAGTTCATTGTCATTTTTCTAAACATATCATTAATAATACATAAAAAAAAAACATAAATAAATTCATTCATAAATGTTTGCATGACACAAGAAAGATTTTCAGATTTGCTTACTGTAGATTTATGTGTTTTCTGTAGATGGACTGGTGAATTGCCTGTTAAAAGTTTGGAGTGTACATGAAGTTTATCAAAGTTAAATTATGTCAAACTAAATTCAACAATAAATTTAATTTTCGGTTTAGTATATTTCACCGTAGTAGATTTAATAACCTCCCTTGTCTAAAACAACAAAAGCAATTTCCTTAGAATTTTTGTTCATTTTTTCTCATGATGATTAATAACTGTAAGCAGTTAATGTAAGTGGCATACTGGGTATGCAGTATAAAGAACACTTAGAGAATTTGTGTATAATGTGAGATAACTCACAGATTAGGCAATACAAAGGGGCGATCAGCTGAGAAAAGAATTATAAAGAAATTTACTTTTTTGGCCTTAGTTTTGTTCTAACCTGGAAGTACTAGTCAGCTTAAGAATCCTGCATTTTCCCCAAAATGTGATACACAACAAAAATAGCTACAAATACTTTACTTTTACATTTATATCAGTTCAAAGTTCACACTCTCAAATTCTTGCCAGATTGCTTTATTGCTTGACCCTTTGACCCCAGGAAATAGGTTTACAATAAACTGACAAGTTATGTCCCATGAGATGACAACAAAACTGCAAATGACTTGACATTTTAAACAAATTATCAGATTTTAATGTTTGAAGGGTTTTCAAGGTTCATGATTCTTATGTTGACTGGTTCTTAACAAATACATGTATTTTTGCTTACCTTTGAAACTTGAGAGACAGCTGGGAAAAAGCTTCATACATCTTTTCAAAATCAAAACCTACAACACAAAAAATCACAAAAAGTTCAAAGAGAGGGTGGAAAATTAACCTCATCAGGTATTGTTTGGCC
This sequence comes from Geukensia granosissima, assembly GCA_032357055.1. Lineage (NCBI taxonomy): Eukaryota > Metazoa > Mollusca > Bivalvia > Mytilida > Mytilidae > Geukensia > Geukensia granosissima. Next base: position 3,753 of record JAULBM010053232.1, read on the forward strand.
AAAATATAAAGTATGTTTGAAAGGTAAAAGATCAGGAAGTCTTTCAGGAAATTTACCAAAACTGCAACTTCCAATTTTTTTAAAGAGTTTTAAAGACTCCATATGAATGCATTTGATCTTCTGATTCCATTTGTGTATGGTTGCTAGATACTTATTTAAAAGATCTAGGAAATTTACCATATTTTTCCTTAGATTCCATGTTTATGGTTTAAAATACAACAAGGTCTGAGAGTCGTCATGGAAATTTACTAAAATTGGAACTGAAGTGTTTATTATTGCTACAATGCAATTGATATTCTATTTCTCTTACTTATAATGTGCTTTATATCTGTTATAAAGGTAAAACATTTGAGAGTCTTCCAGGAAATTTATCTTAGCTGAAGGGAAAAATTTTTCAATGTAAAGACTCCATTTTAATGCAACTGGTCTTAAATTGTACAACTTCTAAGTTCCTTTCATGAATTTTAACTAGTATAGTATCTGAATTTGTGGAAAATTGAAAAAAGTGCAGATGATGATGTAGACAGAGGGAATTCCAATAATTCTCCTTTACTCTACTAATTGCTAAAATATTGTGAGGTTACTGAAATAAATGTTTAATTCAGGATAACATATTTTTTCTGAGAGCTATCAAGAGATGATCTATATCAATGTTGTGCCATTAATAATCAGCTGAGGAAACCTTAGTCTCTTCAAGTGTTTGTTTGAAGACATGGAAATGTGTGCATGTGAAACAGATGCCCCATACCAGTAAATAGGAAGTAGACATATAAAGGACCAAAATGGGGAGACAGGGTACAACTCACCCTGGTAACACTTCAGACCAAATATTAAATCTATCAAACATATACAAGCTGAGAAATCTCTGACTTAATTTTACTGAGATATTCAATCAATGGTTCGGCAAACAGGAAGACAGGAAAGACACAGTACAACTCACCTGACAACCAAACTTAGACAAGCTGAGAAATCTTTGATGAAAACTGACGGACATATGGATAGACAGGCAAGGGTAAAATTGAATGCACCTGCCACATAAAGGCAAGGGCATTAAACTGTTGTATTTTTCACCTTGTTGTTTTCACTTATAATAAAAAAATAAAATTTCATGTGAATAAAATGAAAAATGTTATAAACTTTACTTTTGAAAGAAAGAAAAATTAAATAGCCGGTTTTTGTAGATAAAAAAACTATACATTATTTATACATACACTGAAAAAAATATGGAATGCCTAATTTACCACCACCAATAAAGAATCTTGGTTTTAATGGTTTATCATGCACAACAGTTGAATGCTGAGTAATAAGAACTGGTTTTGTTACACTATCTTTTGATCCATCAACTCTGTCATTAGCATCACTGGCATCCCGTGATCCACAAGCAAGGCACAACCCAGCATCAGAATCTTCCGAGTCCTGCTGGGATATCAAATTTCCGTTCACTAAATTATTGTTATCTCTGTCACCGGCTTGTGATGAATTGAACAAATTTGATATATCATTGTTATCCATTGGAGTTTCAGGTGTCTGGTCCATAGCAGAAAATGAAATCTGTAAATAGATATATGTTTTAATATTTTGTACAATATGATACCAAAATAAAAAATTCCTAAATACACAGAAAACAGTAAAATATGATAAGTATCTTTCAAATGTTGTTTTAATGTCATACTGAAGGTTTATCACTGGAGATAAATTACAATATTTACACTAATTTGTGAAGGTTATGAGCACAGTGATAACACATAATAATATGCATGCTGATACTTCACAGTTGATAAATACCATATACATATTATCATGTAAATGAAAATAATTATATACCTACAATTTCATTTGCCTAACAAAATGCAAGATTTTTAATACAATGTCAGCTTGTTTTAAAGTGCTAGTTTGCATAACAATCATGAAAAATATGATGCACCCTTGAAACATAAATATTTATTCAAAATGGCAAGGAATGTGACATTTTGATGTCTGTGTTGTATACATTGTATTTAGTGTGACCATCCAAGATATAGCTCCAGAGAAATGCACTATTCAAAACAGCCCTGACTTCAGTTTCATAAAACATCTCAAACAGGAAGTCCTCAATTTTCTCCTCAATTCAATATTTGACAATAAAATCACAGGAACTCCAGCATTTGATGAAAATCTCAATTTGAGAAGTTTTATTAAAGTGAAGCCACATGATTTATTTTGCAGTTTAATTTTTTTAATGTTTCTCATGAACAGGCAGTATGGGAATATTTATTGGCTATTCTGAGGTTCATAGCATGAAAATGATAAACAGACAATTACAAGACACAATGAATGTGATATCTTGTAGGGTGTTACAAACTGTCTTTTGAGATGGAGAAATAAAATGTAATACTCACTTCAGATTCTGATGCTCTAAACAAGTTAAGCTCTGATAAGGTTTTGCTCTAAAAATAAAAAAATGATAACTTTAATGTAAAAGGTTCCAATGTAAGAAATGTTAACAACCTTTGTCCCATCAAAATAATATATGTTTTCAATACTGAGAATGTTCCATCCAAACAGCTTTACATTCAGAAATGTGCTGCATAGTTTTTAAGGAGAGAAAATGTTACTTCTAGTAGATTTCCTACAAAGCAATGGAAGTATGTTATTAAATTTCTGGTCCTACAAATCAGCTATGGCTACAACCTTGGTTGGCATAATGTGATAACAAACCCAAGATAACAGTGAAGGATCATTTCATTCCAATTATAAGTTAACAGGTAAGTTTGGCTATAGTAACCATCTTGGCTGGCAGATAAAAAAACTGGACCATTCACGAACCATTCCCATTAAAGATTGGTTACAATTAGCTCATAAGCTCCAGAGAAGGGTTCTTTGTGACTTTCTTAAAGGCCCTATTTAAATGTAAGTTTATCTGTGGTGGTAATCTTGTTTCGTGTCCTTGACAAATATGGTAAAGAAATACAGAATGGTTTAACACTCGGTGAAACACTGCCTATGTGAACATGTATTGCTTAATTTGATTTATTTGGATTTTTGATTGAAGGGCGGTGTTTAGAAAATGTCAAGTTTTCAGCATGTTGTAACAGCTAATTTTGAGTGGTCAGTTGGCTGCCAGTTACAAGGCTCAATTTTCCACCCTTATTCAATCATTAATTTTCCAGTGACCTTCTATAAGTCCCTCCCTTACTGGTCCTCTGCTTACATTCTTCATATTTATTTTTTGCTTGTAAACTTGTTATTGTAATGAATATGGCTGAACACTGGACATTAAGCAGCAATCAATCAACCAATTCAACACACCAATGTCCTATTTTTTGCCGTGCCATTGATCTAGTGATCATCTTCTACAGGTGAAATAACTATCAGTAGCAAATGCTAAAGCTTTTTTTTACTTTGAAACATAATATCAAAGAGCAAGCTACACGGCAAAAAAATTGAATGTACATGTACTAACAGGAAATATTTTTGAGAGTAATAGGAAAAAATGGTTTTTTTTTTTCAAAATATTTGAATTAGTCCTGAGTGGGTGAATGCTTAATATACTTGTGTATATATTTTAAATCTCAATATTATTGGTTTATAAAATAATTGTGTAAAAACAGTCATGATATATAATGATTTCTTTTTCTTACAATTAAGCCATTTACACCCAGGTAAGGTGGTGATGTTTAGGTATTGTAAAATCCTGACTGCTTAAAACAGCAAATGCTGTTCATAATTTATTATATATGCATTTCATAACAAGCAAAAAGGATAAAGATAGAAATATATGATATTGAGTCTACCTACATGTGTATTTAGTCTATGTTAAACACCAATGTTTCAAGAACTTTGGCACTACCCTTCCAAATTCTAATTGAGCTCTCTACTCAAAAGTTTTGGAAAGGGGCTGTTTGGGGGTGATGAAAAATTAGAGAAATTATGGTAATCCCTTATCTCTATAAGGATATTATGGAAAGGTTTATGCCAAATGCTAAAATTTAAATGTCCACCCCAATGAAAGGGCTGAAAAGAAAACTTGATTTAAGGTGTTTTTTCAAACTGGTCGAAGCAACTTTCAATACTGAATGAAGAAACAAGTATTGGAATATTAATGAAGTTCCAATATTTTCAGCATAAAACTCACCATTTCTTGTGATTTTTTCCAGGCACTGACAACAAATTTATATGTACTGTCTCGTGTGAGAAATGTCCCAAATACATACTGAAAATAAATAAATGAATATCAAAACCATTATTAAATATACAACTAATGACTTGGTTACATGTGAGAAATTAATCAAATTACCACATAATGAATGACTAAAAAATTCACTATACAGTTTTCAAAACACTAAATCACTCTGAAGTTGAACACATGCAAAAATACTGCTAAAAATATACAATAATGTCTTATTCAGTGAAATTTTATTTGAAAGATGAATGTATTGGGATGAATACCAGACTTACCTTTTTTACAGCTGTTTGGAAACCAATAGCATTTGGAATTATAAGGGCAGTCTTCTCCCTAGTTATACTTATTACTCCTCTCATAGGGATTTCCAACTGAAAACAAAATAAAATTGGATTTATATTACAATATAAATTTGATTTAATGTACAATATAAATACAATTTAATTAGAAGAAGGGTATAACAGTGCATCTCCCTTCTATGATGTCAAAGGACAAGAAAGTTAGGGCAGAACCTTAATCTATTACAAGAAGAAAAGGAATACAGGGTAAAACAGTACGTCTCCAATCTACAAAGCAGAGAGACCGCCTCGGTGGTGTAATGGTTAGTGTGGTCGCCTCGAGTGCAGAAGGTTGTGGGTTCGATCCCCGGCCAGGTCAAACCAGAGACTTTAAAATTGGTATTTGCTGCTTTTCCGCTAAGCACGCAGCATTAAGGAGTAAGAGCAAAGACTTGTCGGCCGAAAGTCAGAATAATGTGTCTGGGTAAAATGGCATGTCTTCCTGCGGACTGTTGCTATCATGAGCTAGCACGTTAAAAATCTGGCTTAGCGTCAAAGTGTCGGTCTTGTACGAAGCAGGGTTCAACATCATCATTCATTAATATGCTCGTCCTGAATATGCATGAAATACTTGCCACTGGACATTAAGTAACATTCAATCAATCAATCAATACAAAAATTAAACCACATGGTACAGATTACCAAGATGAAGCTGAATACCAACTAGAAAAGCTGGGCTATGTAAATGCACAGAAAAATGACAGAAATGTGAAGAAAACCTAGGAAAGTTCAGGAGTGTGGGTATATATATTTATATTTAATGAAGTTCTGTAATTAAACCTTATACCCGACATATTTTGGGTCATGAACTAGTTGCATGTATATGTATTTAAAAAGTTCAACTCAAATTTCTTCAATATAATGCTATAACAGGAAAACAGGTTTAATTTTAAATATAGTTTTTATTCATTAGATGCATTAATCAAATATGAATAAGATTCAAACATTTTAATGTGGTAATTATACTTTTGATCTTAAGGTTTCTTACACATTATGCATTTGTGTAGTTATTTTGATTTATCGGGTATATCAATATTAACATAAATATTTCATTGAATCAAATAAAAAATTCACAGAACTATCACCATAAAAATATTAAAAAAACTGAAATGCACATTTGTCAAGAAATGTACGGAAAAGTACAAGTGACATATGGAGACCTTCTTAAAATTCTGTCACACAGCTAGCACAGTTTTTTCATTATTATTTGTCATTTAGTTACAAGGAGCTAAAAGTAAAAAAAAAGGTCAGATTACATGTAACATGTTTGTCATTGTATAATCTTATAGGCAATTGTAAACAATCCATCTATTGTTAGGATATAACAATATGAACTGATTAATTTCCTGTAAAAATTGTTTTATTTTAACATTAATACAATGGAAGTAATTAGACTTATCCCAATTTTTAGTCCATTCATGTTCCACTTATTTTATTTTTACTGTGTCATCTGGCAAGAACATATATAACACTTTTTTGAAAACATTAATAGTAAAGATGATATAATATGTTAAAACTTTAAACGTAATGTAATGCTGCATCCGACTATTGGTAACTATAATACTCAATACACTGTGAAAACTATCTGATATTATTTTGTGTAAATTATTTATTTCATTATCCAATAAACACTATAATTATAGCTCAGTATATGTTCTCTATACTTAATCTTATAAAGATAAAATTACTACTTTTCCATTGATTTAAATTTACCAGTGAAAAGTTTCAAAGATTATAAATTGGTTAATAGTTCCAGTGACTATTTAACAGTGACATCACCAAAGACATTCGAATCTTCAACACACAAAAAAAGAGACCGAGTATACTATAGTGGACATTGACGTCTACATATAGAAAATATCAAATTTTTTCCATAGTTTTTTGGAATAATAAAAAAGTTATTTATATAGTCAAACCTCAGGAAAAATAAAATGGCTTTTTCCCTCAATGCTATTAAATTACTGTCGAGAAATAAACATATACCTTATCACTATATATATAATGAATTGAAAGATTTAAACTGTATGGTAATAAATACAGTGTTCTTGAAAATCGACTGACCTGTCAGTCCTGACTGACAAAAATGACCATGGACCGACAGATGATGGCATATCGTCGGTCCCGTTGTCCGATAAAAAGTTCGTGGCTGTACATTTGTATTTTGTAGTATTTTTCGGTTATTAGATTAATTTTATACTGGGTTACGGAAAATAGTTCCGTTGTCC
>JAULBM010053243.1:0-10477 GCA_032357055.1 Geukensia granosissima
GCAATAAACATAATAGTTACTGATGTATAGGGCAATATCGGGATATACGGACAGCCCTCGGGGCCATGGTATGGACCTCGGGCAGTCGAAACTAAAGTGATTTTGGAAAAAAGCACCTTGCAAAAATGTGGTGATAACTGAGGGACGGTATAATGAGGGTGCATTGTATTCCGGCCACGGGTGCCACTATAAGGGCAGGAGTTGCTTACCTTTCCGGAGCATCTAACTCACCCTGGTATTTGTAGTGTTCGTGTTTCTCCAGCTTTAGTTTTCAGTGTAGTGTCGTGTGTTCTATGTTTGTCTTTTGTTTTATTTTGTTGGTCATGGTATTGTCTGTCTTTCGACTTTTTCTGTCTGTCCCTTTGGTATTTTAGGATTCCCATTTCTTAAATCTAAATATTTTTGTCGTTTACTTTTATCTTAATGTTGTAAAAAGTAACATTTTTATTTCTGTAACTGTAATATTGTGACGCCATAATATGTGGGTGTTGACGAAATCTTGAGATATATGCGACCAGTGCCATTTAAAGACAGTTTTTCGTGAATTAAGGTGACCCAACCTTATTGCATCAAGAATATTCATGTTAATATACACACATTTTCTTAGTGAAAGCGTGTGGATATACTCAAAACTAAAACAAAACCTTATGTTTGTTTTATCCTTTAAAGGTTCTATTTGTTCCCTGGGAGACTGTTTCTGGCTTTCAATATTAGTTGTAATGTGTTTCGTCAGCCGTGGTCTCTGAGATTGCTTTGACAAGTTCAAATACTTATCTGGATCAACATAAAAGTAACACATATCCACCAGCACCACAATATATTATGCTATCATTTCTAATCTCACGTAAGTCTTACAATTTAACATGAAATTTCTTTATAAAGAGACAGAATTCTATATATTAGAAGGAGATCTAATGTAATTATCAATATGATAGTTAACTAATAAAATCTACTAAAATCACAAATTTTCTCAGTTAAAGAGGTAAAGATGTTTAGATCTTATTTCTTGCAAAAACAGCTTTTATAATCTTTTATTTTCTGTTTTACATACAACTGCTGCAATAAGATCAGATATGTGTTAATTACATAAAGTAATAACTGTATATTCCTAAATATAAACAACCTAAAGTGTTGTAAGATTTTAAATATAACATTTAAAGTTATAAATAGCTGTTCTTTTAATTTTTACATAATATATTGATCGAATATAAAAATAAGACATGCGGCATGATTGTCCGTGAGACAGCCACCCATCAAATGACAGTAGAATTTAAACTTCTACAGGTCCCATTATAGCCTTCAACAATGAACCAGAGTCCATACCATAACGAAAGCTGTAAAAGGCCCCGAAATACAAATTGCGAAACTATATATAGAACACGACAATCGACCTAATTTAAAGATAAAATGGTGAATAAATAACAATAAATGACTGAAAAAACAACGACAACCACTGGGCTACAGTTTTTGGATTTTTACAAAAGCATTTTTTTCGAGTATACCTGGCGGTAACTAAGACAACAAAAGTAGTAGCTTCTGTTTTACTTGATCAAGTCTCGTTTTACTTGATGCCTTGAAAGACACTTTTTATAATTAAGAAAACTGTTACTTGTTTTTCTATATGCAACAGTGGTTGAATGCCTTGTTGAAAAACAGCTTTTTCATTGACAACAAGGGAGAAAGTTTTTTTGATTTTTTTTCCATTGGTCGTTGATAAGACCAATTTACCACATCAATACTGTAAACTTCAAGACAAACTTCAACGAAAAACACCTTTTCTTAAACGATGTTTGAAAGAGAAAAAATTTCTTTGGCATTAAGTTATTGAAAGTAGTAGCTGTTTAACATTCAGGGTGATACATTTTCATTTTAAAGATGTTCACTGTGATAGTGAAAACTGAAGTGCTAATAGACTTTATGGTGTAATATTAATAAAGAGTATGTTCTTATAAACGGCAAGAAATAATTCCCTTTGACCTGTTTTATAAGAAAAAGGACGCAATAAAAACTTTAATGCCAGACAATAAGTGATGCAAAATGACGCATACGTGCAGAATTCTTAAATAATATTTTAAAATATAAAATGTTGCGAATTATCATTTTCGTTATTATCACAAAAATGGAGAAATAAGTTTGACAAATTAAGTTGCTATGTGGCAACATCCGTCCTTTTAAATGAACTTTGGACTTAAGCATTGTTTAACAGATGATTGTTTTTTTTCTGCAGAAGAGATAGTTTAGATATAGTAATTTTTTTCTTGTTTATGATTGAATTTGATTAACACCATATTCTCATCTTGCTCCCGTTTACTGATATGTCGCGGCGTGTGAATCTGAAGAAACGCCATAGACATCTCCGAATGAATGGCCTTGGGTCATTGGATAGATTTACCAATCATTTCGTTGTCATAACTTCAATGATGCTGGAAGCAGTAAAATGATTGGTCAATCTATTCATTAATCCCTAGGCTACAATGTTCACACAGGGATGTATACGGGCTTAACTTTCACAATCTATGTAAGTACTATTTTAACTTATATTTCAAGAAATAAAGAAAACTTTTATGCATCGTTTGTGTAAGGATGTGGTATCTACCACCCATTTTAAACTGTTTCTTTCAATCTTTACCTTATTTGGTACGTAGACGGCAGGTGGCACACGTCTTCCGGAATTGACTCAATACTGATTATTGATTGGTTTTTTTGGGGGGGTGGGGGTTGGGTTTGGTTGGGTTGTGAGTCTTTTTGCTTACCTATTTATTCAAAAATTTCTTTTATTTATTAAACTCCAAATTTGAAATTTTATGAACTACATTATTGCTCTCCATAAACAGTGACAGATACTTTTAGTTTTCTTACAACCAAGAAAGTATTCCATTTTGATAGTATTTTGAACTGTCATAAATAATAATATTTTAGTTACAGTGAGGGTTTGTTAAACTTATTTCATTGTCTGGCGACCAGGAGAGTAACGTGTCATCAACCCCTTTTCAGAGAATATTACATGCAATTATTTAATAATAAACTGCGGTAGAAAACTAATTCAGTTGAATATTTGCATCATCATTGTGCTGTTGGTGAATATCGGTGATGTAGAGTTGTTGTTTGTATGTATTGATTGTTAAAAATCTAAAATAAGCAACAAAATGATATAACTGTCATATTTTTTATTTCAACACTGGAAATTGCATTAGTTTAGATTAAAATGATAACAAATGTCATTTTCATTATATTTAAGTGATACGGGTTATAATAACTTTACATTTTTAAAATTTTTTTTTGACATGAAAGGTAAATTATACTGACGAGTTCTCGATGCACATTTGAAGATTTTTATCTTCTTGAATATATATTCCTACAGAAAATATTAATGACGGACAGGGTTGTTCTGAATCATGTTCAGAGTTTAATTGGCTATGATCCTATGGTTGTTTTCTCAAAGTGACATACAGTAAGTTTGGAGACAAAAAAGTTTGCATTAAAGATGCCAAATGAAGGACACAGGACATGAAGCTTTATCACACTTCCAGTGCACATCATCCCGCTTATGTTTCATCACTCAAAATTGAAACACCTATGTGTGAAATTTAAAATGCATAGACTTCAAAGGAAGGAAACATTATAAATAAATAACAAATATCAAAGGCTCTTAGGAGCATGTTATACAGTTGCACTGACAAAGTTGTCATTGAAATCATTCGATTTGACTTTGTCGATTAAAGCTGATTAATAATATTGTTTGCAGATTGGCGTTTGGGGTCATCTGAAAAAATTCTGAAAAAGACCCGCCTAATGACCACTCCACTATCCACTAAAGTTTGGTTCCAATTAAGCAAAAAGTTGCAGACAAAAGATTTATAATGAGTTTCTATAAGGTCCAATCTTACAATAAGTTCGGCTAAGGCGTCATTTTTTGTTAGCGGGCTCGGTCATCGGAAACATTTCTTAATGGGCCCAGGACGATTTTCAAAGTATTGGTTCCAAAACGAACGACGTCCGGCCATAACAAAAGTTGACATGGTCTTCTGGGCATGCGGCACCTATTTTAAAATCCATTATATCTAATGCGTAAAAAAGGTCTTAGTATAAAAGCGCATGTTTTTTTTTAAATTGAATATCGGGATAGATACTTTCAATCAGGGACATAGGAGCTGACCTGATGTTTCGTTGCTTATTAAATTCTAAATGTTAATTTGAGACAAGTTTGTTTAATGTCACACAAGCACTGTTAAGGACAAAATCCTTAATGGGATGCCATATCGATGGCTATTTTGAAAAAAAGATTGCAGGAGGCAGCCATTAGGACCATTTATACAATTAATCATTGCTTGGCATTTTCATACAAGTCACATTTTAAAAAGGTTTAATGGCAAGCTATTTCCGTTGTACGCCAATCTTTAAATTTCTATCGACACGTATTGCAGAAACCCACCACCGATTATTTTAAAAAAAATGTCTCAATTGGCTTATCAGTTTTAGGAGAGACAATATAACAAATTTTCCATTAAATTTAATGTAATACGAATTCCGCTTTGGTGCCATCTTTTCTATTCGATTATCAAAATCAAAGAAACCCAAAAATGCAACCTTACTCGCCAAAACAAAAGAGTATGACTTGTCCCTTTAATATGCAGAAGGTAATTTTTATGGATTATTCGGAGTCCTTTCAGCAACCTACCTTGAGTATATATTGTACCATTTAAAAAATGCAGATGTTTTTCAATTGTAGATTATAACATGAAAAATAATACTATAATATGTACCACTATAATCAGTTTTATATAAGCTTATCTCATAAACATGTAATATTTATATAGCCGTGTTGTTAATATATATGAAAATATGTTTGACATTTATTCCTAATAAAATTCTTGTTTTTTGAAAACATTTACCAAATTTTCTCATTAATATAAAGATAATATTTATACGTTAACTTGCACTTGCAAAATATTGCGAAAAGTGATATCACTTATTTTCGTGATAATGTGGTAAATAAAGCTCTTAGTTTTAAACACAACCCATTGGGACTTATTGTTATTTGGATAAACATATACATAAAAGGTTATCATAAAAATATTTTGAAAGATCGGTCAATATTATATACTTTGTCCTTACATACTGTTAATAATTTTTATTTTTGTTACTTGCACAATACCTTGCTTTTTTCTAAATTTAAAAAAAAGAATATGGAAGATATGACACGATCTACATCTTATATTAGCTTCATGACAAATTTTGGATAACAAATTTAACTGTGTGTTAAGCGCTGTCCTTGATTTAATCTTTCAGACACGCTAGGGGTCAAAAACAGAGAGAAGTAGTGGATTAATGAAATCCTGAGATATGTTAGAATGACTCAAATCAAGGTTCCTTTCCTCTTGTACTAGCATAAAAATATTCGATTCTCCACCTTGTATACAAATATTTTTTTCAAACCTCAAAGAAAAATTAAAAGCTTGATTCACATTTGTTTTTTTAAAAAAGATCGCAAATACAGGCACAAATATTCGGTCCTAGGTAAAGAAGAACATTATTTTGTTATTAACCATTCTGACAATACCGCAGTTGTCTTTCTTGAAAACAACACATTTAGTCTGATTTAAACAGGAAAAGAGTCAAATCAGAGGATATAAATCATGTTTTCAGTTTTTTTATTGCTGTAAGGGTGTTATTATTTACGGTTCCCATGGTAACTTAAAGGTCTTTTCTCTTTTAAGTAAGAAGTGAGTATGTAAACATGAAAGCCGACTTCAATACGAAAGTGCTGACATATAGGTGTAATGACCTTATATAAACCATTTTAATGTTATGATGCTGACCTTTGATAGTACAACACGCCATCAAAAATGAAGGAGTTCTACCTTATCATTTTTGACAATCTGATCCCACTCCTGTTGTGTATAGAAGTTTGTGGAGTTCAGGCCTTCTTCTTTTTTTGTATTTTAGTTCTTGTCACTTTGCACTATGCGTTTTCATTTCCCACATGGAAATTCTACACTGGACTACACTGTGCATTTTATTATAGTTTTATAATACTATTGATACCTACGATTTTCTACTTTATTTCATACACTTACTAAGCAAAAGCTTTTTTATCTTATCAAATGGTCATTCATCAACATCGGACTGTTTTTAATAACATGAATAAAGGGCAATCTAGCGTTCGTAAAAAGGTGTCTACCCTCGTTAAAGGACCTTTGACGACCTATAGGTTTTCCAATTACCTCCGCCTCTTTCTAAGGTGGTGTATGGTTTCCTTGACATATACCAGACAATTTTCCTTTTCTGTATTAAAATTGATATGTTTCCTTTGCATACCAATACAATTCCGCATAATGTGACTTAGACATATATGTACGACAGATCTACGACTTGAAATTCAAACATTATCCTGGTATCAATTTATCATTTTTTCTCTTTTATTGCATTGGATAATTGTTAATCGTTTGTAATCATACCGAAAATAATTATTATTTGTAGATTCAATGTTCTAATTGAAGTGAAACTAATTTGGATAATGATAACGGATTGAAGGGAAGAAAAACATCTTAAAACAAAATGTTGAACAGAAAGGCTTGTATCTATAGACGCTTTTTTCCCAAAATATGTGAATGTGCTGTTTTTATCTAACAATGCAGATACGTTGCGATTTCAATAAACAGTTTAAATTAAAGCCTTATGTTTCATCTGGATACAGACCTGTAAATAACCTTTGAACTTCGGGACAGGACAGTTGGAAATAAACAAGAAGTTTACTTCGCCAAATGATTGAGTCTGCACTGGAATAGTGGCCCGTGCTAACTTTAATGGTAACGTTGTTTTAAAACGTGTATGGACCTAGAATTGTATTATTTATTGCATAATTTACATATGATATATTATATAAATTATTTCATAGCAGAGAGGTTGTGAGATCAGATTGTTATCCCGAGAAATACATTGTCAACCGATGCGATTCAGAGACTGACAATGATTTCAAGACATTGTTACATGCTGCCATGTGCATGATGTGTTAGAGTAAAATGTCACATTTTTTTGAGAGAGCGTGGCTGTAGTTGAATTAACTACTACTAATTTTATCTCACCTTATAGATGCATTGTGTATTTCAATAAACAGTTTTAATTAAAGCCTTATGTTTCATCTGCATACAGACCCGTAAATAACCTTTGAACTTTGCTACAGGACAGCTGGAAATAAAAAAGAAGTTTACTTCGCTAAGTGATTGGGTCTGCACTGAAAAATGTCCTGTGCAAACTGAAATGCTAACGTTATTTTAAAACAAGTACGGACCTAGAAATGTTGATATAAAAATTGGAAGCAATGAAAAAAATAAACGTGAGTGGACAGTGATGTTAAGTTGAGACCCAATTCCAGGATTATTTTGCTTATGTAAAGATAATCAATAGATTGTCTTCGGGGTAGGGGAATCTACGGAAATCTTATCTGACATGTTACCCCAAAAATTAAACTGGAAATGGGATTTTACATTCCGGACATTTTGGTACCTATTATACCTATGTCATACCTCAAACAGACCGCCCTTTAATAAAAATAAAAAATGTCAGTTAAATCATTATAAAACTTATATTGATTGATTGATTGATGCTTAACGCCACGTCGGCAATATTTCAGCCACATCGTGGCGGGAACATACATATATTTAACACTAATATACACTGTTAAGACCAACATCATATAAAACAAATTATCGGATAATAACATATAAAACAAAATTTTAAAAAAGATTGCTTAAGTGTAAAAACGAGCTTTATATCACAGTTCATATCACAGTCAAGAAAAGGTAAAATAACATTAGAACAAATGACAAATTAAAATAATGACATGTTATAAAAGTATTAAACATTATTTCATAAAATATTTCACAAACAAGACTTTGGTCTATATTCGAGGATATAGACCAACGTATTTAAGATATGACTTAAAACTTATAAAAATATGAATTGAATTACCCTTTAATTTAACTTTTCACTTATCCTTTTCCGACTGACTTGTCAATGAAACTGACGGTTAAGAAATTGCAGATTACCTGTAATATCTAATTTATATTTCTATTATTATTTGCACATAATATTAAAATAATCTTTCAAAAGTCTTCTCAATTCAACAAAAGATTCATCAGTTAATTACTGTTTAATTGACGTCTGTTAAATAACTTTACAATCTTATTATTTATTGCATGATTTTCACATATAATATGATATAAATTATTACATAACATAGAGGGTGTGAGATCGAGAAATACATTGATAAGCGATGCGAAAAAGAGGTTAACAATGATTTCGTGGCAAAACAATTCGCTCTCACACCCACTCTGTAATGTGTAATTTATTTTTTTTACTGAATGCTGAAAAAATGATTGTTCAAAATTGTTGGGTATTCTTAATAAGTTTATTATTTTTTATACACATATTTACAAGACAATATCTATCGTGGAGTAAAACGCAACAAAGTTAAGATTCCGCATGCGAGAGTGTTGGAGTAAATAGTTACATGCTGCCATGCGTTAGAGTAAAATGTCAGATTTTCTAAAGAGAGTATTGTTGTTGTCGGAAAAATTACTTTAACTGGGACACATCATGGTCCTCAGACTCTGTGGCCGCCATCTTGAATTGGCCGATCCAGAGGGTTTCAGTGTATCTCAGATAGTTAGTGATCTGTAATCGGTAATACAACAATAAGTTGACCTCTTCTCCGCTTGAAGTTTTGAGTTTAAGTATTCCACAATGAGTATTTTTCGCAAGACAGGAAAAGTTTACCCTTCATTAGTACCTGATCTCACCCCCCTATTTGTTAAGACATTCGTGGATCGCAGCTTTTGTTTCTTTTGATTTAGTTTTATTTTTAGTTTGTTTCAAATTTTGATCTCTCAGATGCGTAGTGTAGCTTAACTTCTATAAACCATTGATATATCCGTATTAGACTGGAAATTTGCATTATGTACAATAATATTTAATGATAAACATTTTGATAAGCAAAGCAAGATGCAGATTATTTTTAGTGTCATGTAATGTCAATAAATAATGTAAAATATAAGTAAGTATTATAACATCTATCATATATTTTCTAAAGAGAGTATTGTTGTTGTCGGAAAAATTACTTTAACTGGGATACATCATGAAGGAAAATTATTGCATTTCTTATTAATCTGTGAGAAGTCTCTACAAAAAGACTTTTTTGCACTATCAAAATATCACTCGTTTGAGGGGTTGTTTCCCCAAATGAGAAACTATATCCCAAATGGTGAGTTGTGCTCAACCTGATAACAGTTTTCTTACAATATCTAATTTTGATAAGGTAACAATGTTAAAGTCCATTCGTTGGATTAGTACAAAATACAAAATGAATGATAATTTATCAAAGAAGTTGTGTATATCGATAATGATAGTAAATAAAAGGTTAACAAGAAGGTAAGATATGATCTTGCCTAATAAAAATATGACTAACTTAACAAGCTGGTTAACAACGAAACTTTACGACAAGAGAGATAAATTTGATTTTCCCATTGTAAACTTTCAGTTCATGTCTATCAACATTCCAGCCGAAGCTGCATGCAGAGTGTATATTTCTCAGTTGATATGCTACTCCAAGACTGGTGCTTTCTATCAGCATTTTATTGACATTGGGTGCTACTGACAAATAGTTCCTGAACCAAAGGTTTCTCAAGGAAAGGTGAAAGTTGTCACTCCGAAAATTATTCGGTCGTTATCATGATTTGTCTGACCGATACGAAATACCCATTTCAAAAATGTCAGCGGATATCTGCCAACTTTCGTTCCTATACCGGTTGTGACCAACATCGATTGTAACCACACACCGGCTTTGTCTGCTGAGTAACACGACGGGTTCCACTGGTTTCTAAACTTTCCATTGCAACTGAACTCACCCTGGGTTTTGTATGGTTCGTATTACTCTAGTTTTAGTTTTCAATGAATTGTTCTGCGTGCTTAATTTGCGTGTCTTTCGTTTCCTTTTTTGTTGGCCATGGTCTTTTCTGTCTTCTAATGTATCGATTTCTTTCTGTCCCTTTGGTATCTTCGAATTCTTTTTTGACAGATAAAAAAAATTAAGAATGTGATGATATTTAACTTTATACATTATTATTCTTAGATTGGATAAGTGGCGACGAAAACAATTGGTTCAGTTGATAAGGCGTTACTAAAATTTTCGAAAAAAAAAACAGCAAAACCAAAATCCATAATGACTAATCTACAAGTGTTGTAGTTTCGTTGCTTGGTTGCTAGTCAATCATGTCAAGTTTCTGTGATTTTGACGAAAAGTAAATTTCTATATGAATTTTTCTAAATCAGTATTATCTGATTGATTGATTGATTGAATGGTGCTTAACGTCCAGTGGCAAATATTTCATGCATATTCAGGGCGAGAGCATATTAATGATGAATGATGATGAATGAACCCTGCTTTGTACTAGACCGACACGCTGAGCCGGATTTTTAA